>JAUMHR010000076.1:7144089-7154398 GCA_032361145.1 Enteromius fasciolatus
TGTAAATGGTCATGAAAATAAAGAAAACACATTGAATGAGAAGGTGTGTCCAAACTTTTGGCCTGTACTGTATATCTGACTCTATAAAATGTCAAGTGGTGTAACATCAGGCAGAAAGTACTAAAATATTTAATATAAATAGCCTACTGACATAAATATATTGACATTGCAATTACAATTTAAAGCTTGGTTACACAACACTGACATTGATTTATAATTCATAAAAAATATTGTATTAAATTGGAAAATACTAACTCTCATCAACACCCATGCTTGTAGCCAAAATGTTAAAAACAAAAAAACAACAACAATTTTTTTTTACAAAAAGTAAAAACATTTAATATCTACAAAATATAGCCTACTCACATATTATTGACATCATGACAATCAAAAATATGAAATTGATTTAGAATTTATAAAATACAAACTAGCACCCTCATCATCACTCCTGGCTGTAGTTCTTAAAAATAAAGGTTCTTTGTTAGAATTAATGGTTCTATAAAGAACCTTAAACATCCATGAAGCTTTTCAAATGCAGTCCAGCGCGTTTTTTTTTTACTTTTTATATAAATGGTTCTTTTAGGAAAGGTTGGCAAACCAAAAATGATTCTGCTATGGCACCACTGCAAAAACACCCTTCTGGAACCTTTATTCTCAAGAGTGTATGTGTGGTTTATAAGATAAAAGTTTACTTGTGAGCACGTTTTTGGTGCTAAACACATCACTCAAACGTTTGTTTTGGTGCAAATCGCCGCTACACAGTATCACAATAAACTGATGACGTAAAGGATGACAAATCTCAAGTTTGGCAAATGCACGAGGGCACTCGTTCACTCACAGCTGCGCGTGGGATCGGAGCATAATAACGCGCACTCGCCAGTATCATTTATTAGCGCATGCAGCGCTCCATCTTATTTCAATGGGCTGCGGTGGAAGTCGAGCAGATGCTATTGAACCTAGATATCATGAGAGCTGGACCAGAGAAACCGAATCGACGTGGCTTACCAATACTGATGCTGAAATCCCCAACGGCGTGACTTCTAAGAACCGCGTCGTGCGTGGAGAATCTAGCCATCGTATTAAAGACAATTCAAAACTATCAGGTATGCTGTTTTAGTAAAAGTAACTTGGTTATTATAATATGTATACACATAAGGTTGAAAACATAACCTATTTATCTGATGTAAATGCAAAAGTCTGTAGCTTTAAGATGCTGAGGCTATTCTCTAAATTAAAAGCAAAGTTTGTTTGGCTTCATTATTCCCTTTTGAAATATCATTTTGTCTTAAAGTAGTTTTTAATTTAGTCAAAAAAAATAAGCTTTTGTGACATTGTCACACTCTTACCAGGTCGAGGTATGGAGGCCAGATCCTGTGGAGATAGAGGCAAAGAGATGGTTAACGCAGGAACTCAATGTGGAAAGCAGGTTTCGACTTCCAGCACGTGCACAAACCATCGAAATACATCCTGCAGTCAGGAGGTTTCAGTCCCTGAATAAAAACTAACAGCTATTTATGCTATTACACATTCGAAGGTCTCATATGCATAATCCTTCAAACTTCAAGGTTTTGGCAATGTAGCCACAGACGAAGCAGACTGAAAGAACAGCTGAGTCAATGTTTGAATAGCATTAAATCTGCTTTTTGTTCGTTATATGGTGACAGCTTGTTCGTGTTTTACAGCAGATAAGTGACTCAAAGCAGACAATGCAAAAGGAGGAAACTACTAATTCTGAAGTGGTTTCATCGAATGCTGCATCTAACCCAGAGAGACCATGAAGGGAAAACAACCCCTATCTTTGTGTGAGGCGGAGGATACGCTCTGAAACCCAGAGGAGTTCAGCGATGTGTATTATGGGCTGTATAAGAAACCATAAGCTATAAAGAGAAATAGAGCTTCACAAGAGGTGATATCTTATTAATGCACACTAATATGCTTTGCTTTAGTTTGTTGCAAAAATGGGTTTAAAAAAGCATCTGATCAGTAGCATGGCAAATACAGATTTCAGTCCAAACCCGATATCCTCACATTAGTTACTGAGCAAAGCACATTTATAATTGTTAATAAATTCACGTTCATAAGGTTGCACAAATGAGTTATCGCTCGCATTAATTATAATATTAATAACAGCTCTTAGAATTTCACTGTGCAATATGAATGCAAAGGACATGTTTTAAAAGACAAAGCTACTGAATATTTTGTCATGCCTAAATACTTGTAAACAAAACAACAATTCTAATTGATTTGTTGGTTAATAACCTATTGTTTTTAATTGTTTTTTGTTAATTCCATTCTTGTAAATATACTTCCATACTTGGAAATTGCAATGTATTTTTGGCATGTAGCTGATGTAATTAATCATTGCATTTTATTTTATTTAGTATGACAATTTCTTTAAATGGACAGCTGCTGTAAAATGACTGGAACCACTAGATGGAGCAGTTTATCTTACATTGCAATTTCACAGGCAATTGATACATTACCTGTGCATATTTGTACCATATCTTAATGCTGCAGCACAAAATAGATAGACATACACAGTCTAAAATAGTGAATACCACTATATTTTATAGAAATGTTTAACTCATCCCAAAACTATGTAAATTACAAGACCAATGTTGTTACCTCTAGCAAAATGTATTAAGCAACATTGTTTTTGTGTGTGAATTTTATTTAAATTCTACTGTCCAGCATAATAATTATGCATCCCTTATCATCCTCATGAAATTCAATATTTTAAACATGAAGGTAATGTTTTTATGATTTATAACAGCAAATAAAATACCTAATATAGAAATGCATTAATACAGTTTACTCTGAAAATGTATATGACACATTGAGTAAACACCTTCACGCTCCAGGGACAGAGGCTGCAAATTTGTATGTGCAGAGCATCTGGTGCATGAAATGTGATGCTGTTCTGTATTGTCAATGTACAGGAAAATAAATGGATAAATAAAACAATTGGGGATATTTAAGTTTTTCTCTACTGTTTTTTTTTGTTGCAATATGCTATTTGTTGCTGTATTTATTTATTTTTTTTACATAGGCTACAGAAAAAAGCTTGTATAGCCAGATATCATACAGTCTATAACTTACATAAAACAATCTGCTGTTTTAAGATTTACCAATTTAGTTTTATATTCATTAGGCCATACCAAGCAATCCAAATTCTAAACTAGATGTTAGTACCTCAAAGTAATACATTAAGTAATTATTATTATAATTTTTTGTAATTATTATTTTACCATTAACTGTCACTCATTTTAATTGCCAATTTAATTGTTGTCTACATTAAATTCCACAATTTAGTTCGAAATTTTGAATTGTAACTTTTTTTTATATATAGAAAAGGGTACAGTAGTCTAGTTATTTATGAATCAGGTTTAATTGGCCAACCTAAAACTAAATGTTAATCTATTTAAATTTAGAACAGGCCATTGGTGCAAATTCTAGGCCTGCTGTTTTTTTCCTTAATCATTTGACTAGAACCAAGCGTATTTGCATAACAAATATTTTACATTTAACAAGTTAACGTTTATATTTCACAGTTAGTTTACAAGATAACAAGCCCTTTATGACTATGCGTTTCGGTTAATTCTAAAGTTCTTCAATTATTATAAAATGTGGGAAAAGTCGTCTTTACAGTTTGTTTTGTGAAACACCTGGTTGAGGACATGACTGACTCTGAGACCACGCGGAAAAGTCATCCGAGCGCCTCTCAGAGTCGAGCAGCAGCAGCGCGAGCTCAGAAGTAGCGACGCAGACAGCAGGGGAGGACACGCGCGCGCTGCTTCTAGATGACAGACCTAACGTAAACATACCTTTCCTGCCTCTTTATCATCGAAACACGGTCTTTTCTGCTCTCGGGAAGCCTGGAGAAGAAGAATGACTGACGAAGGAATGCTAATCTCACCGTCGGTTCTCCAGGATTTCGGAGATGGAGCGAAACCTGAAGACATCGGTATGGATTGTACGGACGGGGAGGATGAATTGTGTTTGGAAGAGATTTTAACACTGTACAGTCAGCCCATCAATGAGGAGCAAGCCTGGGCCGTGTGTTATCAGTGTTGCAGGTGGTTAACGTTAACTCAAAAACAGAGACGGAAAGAGACAGGCGGGAGTCCTCCTGGACGGATTGCGGGTCCTGGAGATGTGAGGATCCGGAAGGACGGGACTGTGAAATTATACCAACAGAGCAGTCCAGGTAACCTGAATGTTTACATGAGAAATCCAAGTAAATGCGCAGTACATGGCGCAGCATGAAGCCAGCTAAACAGCAATGGCATTGAGACGCGCTATTTACGACTGACACGTCAATATAAGCGAAATTAGAATTAATGGGGGCCATTTCGATTTCTAGAGAGATTTAGAGATGTACCCATTCCTCAATTCAAGCTTTACGCCGATTATTTTAGGTTTTTTATTAGAACATTTAAATATATATTTGTATATAGGCCTATATATTTTATGCTTTGATTGTATTGGCACCTCACGTTTTTAACCATTATTCAATGCAATAAATGCAACCATTTACTCTCCATAACACCGGTTATATCGTGGCTACCACCGAGCCACTGTAAACAATAGGGCCATGTGATGGATTCATCCATTAGCACCTTCAGTCATGAGGGCAACAATAGGGACCTGCTCTTTGATCTAATACACGTGTGATATATCATGCATATTTCTCTTCTTGTTTCAACGTTTAGGCATGTTTATGTATTGTTCAGAATGTGCTATTTCTACAGTATAAATGTAGAACATTAATGTATTAAATACAACTCTGATGTTATATTCCCATTCATATTCAGTGCATTTCAATGTTCAAAGTGAATAATATTAAACCATTTTAAATGAAAATATAGCCTATACCATCAGATTAGTGTTAAAATGTGTAATTTTATATAAATATAAAAACAAATCTAGATAATAACTAGCTTCTATTTTTTTCCCAAAATTGTCATCATTTCAAAAAATTAATTTAGCGAGTGGGATGTCTCAGACAGAACTAGTCTGCAACCATTATCTCATTTGGGTTCCTTAGCCTCAGGCTTTTGGATTTGGCTTCTGTCTCTGTTTCTCCTTTGGGAGTCAATCTGACTGCTGGTTATAATTATTGGGATGAATGTCTCACTCCTTCCATCTTCCTAACAAGGATTTGGACGTGATACTAGTATCTGAAATTGAATTTTTCCAATGCACACTTCCATAGGTTTTTTTTGCTTGAAGTAGTTTAGATCAAGGTAATCGTAATATAGATTTGCAGCTGATAGTCCATGACACTCTTCATACAGACTCAGGTATATATCCTGTTTCCTTATTAAGTATAGAAGTGTAATGCCAAATGTCAAGCAAGTAATTAGATCAGATAGTTCCTATATCAGGCAGGAAAATCAATGCTTATGTAACATGGTCTGCTGAATTTTGCTCTCCTCAAGAAGTTTGCTGGCCTGGCAAATGTGGATGCGTTCAAATTACGCTGACTGACCAATGATATCGGACTGTGGTTGTAAACCTGCCAGTTTCCGCCGTGGTCTATCCCTGGTGAATAGATCTGTCCCTCAAACCAAGCAAAACGTTTTGAGAGTCTATAAGAGATCTGAAGTGTAAATAAGAGCCAACATCTGCCTCCAAGCAATGCTTCAATGATGTTTATGTCTTCTTTTGATTCATAGTTGCTGCAACCCTCGAAATGGCATTTCAACTAAAAAATTAAATATGAAAACGTATTCTCTGAAGAGAATATTCTCTAATGAGCCTAAGATAATCAGAGATTGATAACACTTTAACTTCCTGTCCTACAAGGTGTTGTGATTGCATCAAAAGCATCAGAATATATTGGATATTTGTCACGGATATGAAATAAATTAACATATTTCATAATCAACTTGGATTATTGTCTGACTAATATGAATATTTGTTATAATTAATAAATACAGAGTCATTTTTAGCAAGGGTTTGCTCAGTTTTGGTTAATTACTTAACAATGTCCACACCCTTGTACTGTAAATGGCTTTCCACGATAACAAGGTCACAATGTAAAGGATGAATTATTTCCAGAGATTTCCTTTCATTTTTATAGGAAGATAATGTTACAGTACTTGTCTGTTTTCATACAACAATGTAACAGTCATCTGTTTTGCTCTAAAAGACAAAAGAACCTCTTTGAAAACACTTCTTTCATGTCTGGATGGTGCAGGTTAGACTCTAGGAGGATTCAGTTTCAGACGTCTTTGCACATTTTTAGTTATATTTGAGTTTCAGTTGTTGAAAGTGGCCGTTGCAATGACACTGGGTTCATTCATTAGGGGCAGAAATGAACTCTGGGTCTCAGCCAATCCCAGAGGAGGCGCTTTCTTTTAACGCTGTAACATTATACCTCCAGTGCCACTGAAGGAAGGGCTAAGAGACAGACATTATGATTCTATCTCCTGTGTAGATTTAGTTCATTCCTGGCTCAATGGGCACATATTGCATCTCCGTCTGCCTCTTATAGATTTGAGTTGAATATTTCATGTGAAGGTTGTCTGAGGTAAACCCCTGGGTCTCTCTGTGTAGTATAGAAATGGGGGAGGGGGTTTGTCATGGTCAATTTCCCTTCTATGAAATTTATTCATGGCTGCAACCCATACTGCACACTTCTCTTGAAAGGTGCTGTTAATTAACAGTGCTTGCTACGGTCAGCATCTCTGTTATTGCATAATCATATGCATTACAATTATGCGCCTATCTCGTCCTGCATCATTTGTGCTTTGGAAATGAATTTAACCTTAAATCATGTGGCATGTTGAGGTGTGATATTTACTTTTCTGGTTTTTGGTTTGAATTAAAAACAAACAAAAAACACTATATATAGACTTGCGTTGCAAGGTGGACTGAGTAAAACAGTGTCTTTTGACTTTTTTGATCAATAAAAGCATTCAAAACATCCTGTTAACCACATACTGATGCAACCGCCAGTTCTATCCATTAAATAGAGTGTGACTATATGTATGGAAGTACTATATTACTCTTGATTTTGCAAAGAAATCTGCCCCAATCATACAATTAATACAAACAAATCACATCTAAAGAGCTCTTTAGCCCTAGACGTAGAATGACGTAGCAGCCAGTCTCTCTACACTCTCAAACTACGCATATTTTGCAAAAAAAGTGTTTATTTGTTAATGTTCTTTCATGCATTAAAGCCATTAAATGCAGTCTTGTATTTTGAACCTTTTGTAAAAAATTGTTTTGCTTCAAATAAAAGTTTGCAATGCATACATCGCCTGTGAATCGTACGATACATGATACACAAGTCATAACACCCCCTTGCATAATACTATTGCAAGTACATAGCAACATCAATCCAGCAATTGCAGTAGAAACACACTAACAACCGCCCAGAACAACTCAGCAAACACCCTGCCAACCACCTGGTAACAATCCTTGACACCAGTGCCGGTTTTAGGGATGGGCGAACGGGGCAGTCGCCCAGGGCGACATTTTTTGGGGGGTGGCAAAAGCACTAATTGGGGAGAAAAATCACCTGCGCCCCTAAGCGGTTTTCCAGCGCACATAAAAAAAAAGACGTGTACGTATGCACGCAGAAAACCATTCTCGCATGCATTTCTGCACAGCGAGAGCACACAACACTATGCACGTGCAAAAATGCGCTCTCGCGAAGAGGGCGCTGAGCAGGGCTCATGCGACTCTCTCAGCTGCTCAACCCCTGCTCGCTCGGCAAGTACACTTTTGAGGCGGGGATCAAATGTCAGATCGCTCTTGTGATTGGTCATTTTTAACACAAACCGCTTATCATGGCTTTAGGAACTGTGTTTGAGTGTGTCTGTGTTTTTTTATTAATAATTAATCCTTTATAAACAACAATACAACACCAATATATATTTGCAATAGAATATAAAAAGCAGGAATAAAACATGAAAGATAATGAATTGTCTAGTAATTTCAATAATTGAGAATCAATTTAGAATACTGTAATGATTCTGGCAGCCGGGTGCATTATGGGTATTTCTTTAGAGTTTACTTATTTATGTGTCATTTAGGCAAGACAGGGGCGCTAAGAGGGGGTCTCGCCCAGGGAGTAATTCCATGTAGAATCGCCACTGCTTGACACATTAACAAATTACCCAGAATTGGATAAATATGACTTATCAAGACCGTTGAGAAAGAGAGAAAATTGCAACATATGTGAAAAATGAATAATTTGTTTTATGTGAATTTAAAACATTGAGTATGATAATGCATGTCTAATTTGTTTCTTTCTTTTTCTCCTCCCCATTACAGATAAACACATCCCGCCCAGTTCATCAATAGAGGTGAGTCATAATGTTCGCTTTTGTCGAGGTGCCAGACTGGTTTTTGACTTTTGAGAGTCATGAGTCATTCTGTTGCTATATTTGGTAACGGGTATCAGCTTGGCAAGCTATCTTGAGGAAAAAGCTAGATTTAATTTCAGAATCTTTGTTTTCTGAAGGTTTCTAGTTGCGTTTTTTTTGCTGAGTCTGTGCTGCTGTCTGTATTTATAAGGTGGTGTGGATGAGATTTAGGTGTGAGGTGTTTTGAGGAGTATCTGCGTCGATGGCAACCTCATTGTCTTGATGGTATTCATTAGCTGTTTGGTCTTTGTCAGTGTGACAGCCATGTGGATCTCAGCCTGCCTCAAAGATTTAGTGTTTTGGTCTCTAAAGCTCCCTGCCACTTTGGGAAGTAGCCAGAGCTTTGCTGTAATCCATTCGGAAATCATTTTCCCAAGCTTTTTAGAACCAAGAAATCTCCTGCTGTCCAACCCGAAAGGAACAAAACATATTTAATGCCTTTTGATTTAGTAAACAAGAGAGTGCTGTACATATATGTGATGTGCGCTATGCTAAAAATACTGTTCTTTTGGCTAAATGTAATAGATTTTAAAATGCCCTCAGCGGTAACAGATGGGTCCACAGGAGGGATGCGCACATGCAAGCACGCACCCACACAGCAACACACACACAGACTTGCAAACAAAAAGAACACATGCGGCTGTGCATGCACACATTCTGAGCCTTCTCTGAATGAGATTATCAACAGAGCACTAGATGCTAGACTCGTGACCGTGAATGGGAGGATATTCAAAGAGGAGATCAGCAGGGCCCTGCCTATTCTGCACACAAACGCTATCTCATCTCCTATCGAGTCGATACATAGCAAAGATAAGCCATCTTGTAAACGTTCATGATCCATGTGTCAACTTTTGGTAATTTTATGTTCTTGAAGTTGAATTGACAATTTTTCAAAAGGTTGCCTGCACAACCATTGTTTCTGAAATTAATACAGTTGAAATTAATATATATATAATATATAAAAGCTAAAAATAAATATTTTTTAAAAGTTTTTAAAAATTTTAAAAATGTAACAATTTTTTGTTAAAGCTAATTCAAAATAATAACGAAAACCGTATATAAATATATATATAATATAAATAAATATATATAATACTAAAGTAGAAATATATGATCTAATTTTAAATTAAGTTAAACAATTATCAGAGGATAACAACAAATTTTTATTGAAGCCTTTTATAGTGATCATTCTACTTCATTTTTGAAGCTTTAAAACTTCATTCCAATTTAGTCCAATTTTAGTCAGTTGCATGGAAAAGAGCAACCACCACAGTCTCAAAATATCTCCTCTTGTGCTCCACTGAAAAATAAAGTCTTGCAGGTTCGGAACAGCATGAGGATAACAGAATCTTTGTTTGTACATAATGTTTCATGTGTACACTACGTAAGATGAGAGCTTTGGGCTAAGGCGTCCACCTCGTCATAGAGACTACACTATCTCAGGGCAGTAATGAGACAGGGTGTGTGTGTGTGTGCTCTGTTCTGCATGACTGCACCTCTCACCCAGCGATCATGTGATTGCAGTATGCATGTTTTAAGACCTCACCCTCCTTTGAGAGCTGCCACTACACTGAATGAAGTGTAACCACTGCTCTCCACACAGCCCCTTCTGGATATGTCCCAATCCAACTGCCCAGTGAGTCCGTGACTTAACGGTAGTATTTTTGCACGAAAGACATACTAAGGAATCTGGTTTCAGACAGGCATCATAATGTTCCTCCTAATAATCTACAACAGGTTTAAGTGAGCTTAAGAGATGAAGAAGTAATAAATATTTTTTTTTATTGCTGCAATATTTTCTTCTTAATAGAAGAGTTAATGATGAGTACTTGGTTTATTCATGTCTATTTCTTTTGGATTTTTTTAAAAATAAAAAAATAGATATTCAATGACATCCTAATATATATATATATATATATATATAATAT
>JAUMHR010000076.1:7169734-7192485 GCA_032361145.1 Enteromius fasciolatus
CAGCCTGTACGATTTAATAGAAGTGTTTGCCAATTTGGCCAGTTACTAAATCCACCAATAGCCCTGTCAGTTGTGTTTTTTAGCAAATGTCTTGTAAATTTAGTTTTTATTTAATTTAGCCTTTTTTCTATCCTCAGGTTATATCCCATAAATACATTTATTTATTAGTTACATAATAAAATGTATGTGATTCAGTTTGTAAATTAGGTTAACCATAGGCCTATACTGTAAAATCTGAAATAATAGTTTTAAACGCAGTGAATTTAATTTATTTATTAATGTAATTTAATACTTTAATAATTAATTATTAATATAATAATTACTTTTTTAATATAACTAGTAATTATATAATTAAAATAGCTTTATGTATTAATAAACTAAATCAAATTCAATCAAAATTATATATTTTATTTATACAATACAAAAAATGAGATACAATTTACAAATAAATTTTTTTTTTTACAATTTTTGTCAAATGTCAAAATTACTATGTGCATTATAATTGACTAAAATATATTTTTCATTCATTTTATCAATTTGTTTAAAATAATATTATTTATTAAAACTTTTTTAAAATCAAAATGATCTATTTACTCAGTTATTTGTTTGTTCATTATACATTTTATGGGATACAATGCAATTTTTTACAGATAAAATTTTTATTCACAAATTTAGTTCCATTAATTGAAACACTTTTAAATATATGTTAAAATAAGTTATAATTATATATAATTAAATGTAATTTGTATATTAATAACAATTTATTCACACACACACACACACACACACACACGTATTAAGTAATACATTAATTAATTAATTAAAATGTTTAATATATGAAATTATTTTGTAGTGTGAATCTAGGGAAGCAAGATCATCCTCAGAGATCCTGAGTTGGGTTAATCTGCTCTTTCTTAAGATCGGTGTGAGTGTTATTTACTGAGAGTTACTCTCTGAGCTGGTATTCATTATGCTGTTCCCTTAGGCCCACTCCAGTAACGCATTACCCTGAGATTCCATAAAGGCCTTCACTTAGCAGAAGCGGTTATTACAGTCATATTTATCAATACGTTAATGGAGAAGCTCTTTACAAACTTTTGAAAGAAAGAATATGACCAGACTGAGACCACTCAGATACTAACATTAGCATGAATTTAAATCGTACCAAGAAAATACCCACGGAAGCTTTTAAATGACAAATAAAAGAGCAAAACGGTCAGTTTGGTTCACAGTATGTTCTACACTATTCTACAGGACCATTTCAGGACTTGTTAGATAATGTCTGTCCTTCCATGCCTTCCTTTCAGTCTCCGAATTTAGTGATGAGGTTGAGCGCAGAAACGAACCGTGACATTAGATTTCTCCAAGCTGAACCTGGTGAAACCTTTTAAAATCTGTATTTAGACAGAGAAAGACTGACAGAAATAAAGAGGACGAGAACATACTGAGAATATAGCTTTGAGGCATGTACCTCTTTCATTATCTGAGCCCATTCTTTTGGAATAGGAAAATAAAAGGACTTCCTCCAATGTTTCTTTAACTTCCTATAGAACATCCTCCTTTAATAGTTTTTTATTTTTGCCTATTTTCTCTCTCCTGTCTGGTCTAGCAGGTTTTTTTTCCCCAAGTTGTATTCACTTTCCCTTGAGTAGACAATATTCTTGTTAAGCATGATTCCTCAGCCAAACACGTCATGGGGACTGTGAATCTACTACGCTGTGTAAGACATTCCTGAAGAGGGCAGAGCTCAAGGGAAGGTGTGGGGAAAAATGTCATTAAGCCGGTTGGAGGTGTATTTGGACGGCGCACATGTGCATTTAAATATACGTGTCATGCTCAAACTATTATACCTGAGAAGCTGAACTTTAAATGGGCCTGTTTTTGACCTGACACGCATGCTAGCCTTGGGTTTGGCTCTCAGCTATGTGGCAAAATATAATGTGTAATGCTGGGGTTACCTTGTCAGACGGATTCGGAAGATGATTTTCTTAAAGTCTGATGAGACCTTAAATGCATTCTGTCCTCTAAAACACAGTCAGCTATTTTAGGAAAGAGACTTGTTGACAAACAGAACAATTACTAATGATTTGTAGTCGTACTGTAACCAATTTGCCCGTGAATGGACCAAAGCAGTGGAATGTTTGAGAGCATTTCTGTGAGCAGTGTATTTATAGCAACATTCAAATGGGAAAGTATTAAAATTAAACATTCGGTTTCCTCTGTGATTCTTTGTTTGTTCTCAGTCTAAGGGGCACTAATGTATGATAATATGATGGTTGCACAAACAAGAAAGTAGTCTTGTGAAGAGTTTCCTAAACTGGGGTTTGTGAGTTGATGAAAGGTAACAGTTATTTAAATCAAGCTAACATTTTAAATAAATTGGTTTCTTTTCAATAAAATAAATCACTTAAAATATTTGTAATTAAAAGATATAAAATTATAAATACAAATTTGCTTGAAGGGATGGATGGATGGATACATACATACACACATACACATAGCAAAACAATAGGTAAAGTCCTGCCCACTATACTTGTACAATTAACAGAAAAAGTAAGTTATTGACAAGGTTTAGGTCTCTTGACCTTTTTTATTCATATTCAGATATACAAATGCAAGTTTAATCACATTAAAATGACATCATGACCAATCAAACTTCAAAAAATGGCTGATTTTACTTAGTGTTTATGTCTTGTTTCTAGTCAAAATATCTATGAATTCTTAAATCAAGATACTTTTACTAGAGCAAAATGACTTAAATTAAATGCATTTTGCTTAAAACTAATAAAATGTGCCAGTTGGGTAAGTATTTAAGTATTTTGAATACCTCAAAAACTCCACTCCCTCATATGCAAAAACCATGTCAAAACACACATCATATGTATATATATATATATGCACATGTTATAACATTACATTAAATAGTGCTTCATTATTCATGCTGATGGGTGATTGGTCATGATGTCATTTTAATGTGATTTAGGTTGCATTTGTATGTTTAAATATGCCTGAAACATTGTCTTTAAATTATTGTTGCAAGTTTTGGTAGTGTGCAGAATTTTTTATTTGTTTTTTTATTATATACATTTTTTTACATTTTTTTGAAAATGTTTTTGTTATGTATATCTCACTGTTTTCCCTTGTTTTCTCCAGCTGTGCACATCTCACCTTCCCAGCCCATCAGATGTGCCCAACCATTACCAGGCCGTATGTCGAGCCCTGTACGCAGAGACCAAGGAGCTACGCACCTTCCTGGAGAAGATCAAGAGTGCCAAAGAGGTAATGACCCTGGATTAAAATAAACCAAAACAGCTGTATGCTACAGTACTGAAAGCATGATGCTGTGAGTGTTTATCAGCTTGAATAGAGTTAGTGGGCTGACAGTGCAAGTGACTCATAAATAGTCCGTGGGCTGTGGAGGTGGATTGAAACCAGTGCTTTATTACCCAACACATTGTCATGCACTTGTTTCATCAGAGACTGTACAATCACATGATTTACATCTCTCTTTAGCATATAAGAGATTTTAGATCCTTCTATAATCCCTCTCTAATTGCATAAATAGTCAATTAAGTAATATATATTTTCTGAGGTATGGGTATATATGTATATGTTTGTACACAAAAGTGTCAGTAGAGAGCCTTTGCATAAGATTTTTCTAATAATGTAGGTACACCTTTAAGGTACTAGCATGCATCCTTTAGGGTAAAATGTGGTGCAAAGGTGTGCTTTTTGAGCTTTTTGTTAATAGAAGTTTGAATAATTAAGGATGAATTATAGGTTTTTGTATATTTTTTCTCTTGTCTCAACTTAAATAACATCTTAAATATATTAGGTTCTTTACTATAGGTTGGTAAATACTGTTTTTTTGGGAGGGGATAACTATAAAAATGTGTTCCAATAATTTATTAATAAACATTATTATGTAAGTGTTTTTGCTTCTTACGACTTGGTAATATTATGATGAGGATTTGAGATGCTATCGCTCTTTAACTCTTTAACAATATTTGCATATAACATGGCCCTCATACCTTCCACTGGATGCATGTCTTGAACACCACACAGAGGCTGAATGTTCCCATCAAGTCATGCAGAAACTGTTTTTTTCATTCTGAAATTGTAGTTGGCAATTATTTTACATGCCAATACTTGAAGAAGTTTTCATTATTAAGCAGCCTTAAACAACTGTTTAGTGTGCAAGAGACCTTTTTTGTTGTTATTAATAATTTTTTGGTTTATATAAAGTAACTATTCCAAAATCAGCATTTGAAATTAATAATATAGCCTATTATGTGTTATATATAAATATTACAGTGCTATTTTATTACTGCTTTGAAAAAACACTGACCCTGTTCAGAATTCATAAAACACACGTGAATTGTTGCGTTGTGTAACCCTTAACCTTTACAGGGTTCATAAGAATCTGTATTTAAGGTGATTGATATTCTGTGATTGGCCCAGTCAGACAGTATTCACCCCTCTTTAGTACAGAGTGTGGATGTTTAAACTGTAACATGTAATCAAGTGGCATGTGAACACCATGTAATATGAGCCTTATCCCATTGAAAGTGTTCTTTCTTTCAGAGGCATTAGTTTGCATTAACCTGCTGTCTATACTCTAGCTCCTCCTCCTTTCAAAAAGGAGACCTAATCCAGCAGCACCAAGTAGCACTGGGTGGAGGTCACATGTCGTGGGTGAAGCAGAAGTCCTGGACTAGAATTTGGTCTTATAAATAAATACTCATTTTCACATTTTAGCACAAAGGTGTGAAATAACATAAGAGAAGTACATATTACTGGTGAGTAATAGAAGTATAAGAGTTAAGATGCAGTTGAGTATTACTGACAGGTATGTAAGGTCAAGATTGGAGCTAAACACTGCAGCATAGCACTTTTCCAGAATGAGCTTTAGAGGAGAGGAGTGCAGAGAGCGAGTGAAAAGGGACAGGAAAAATCAGTTGTGCGGTTCTTTTGATCTTCGCCAGATTGACTGAATAGTCTCGCTCCGATGATTCAGAGCGTCTACAGTTTTTTCCCCTCTTGTGTCTGTGTTTCTTTTTCTACCTCATGCATGAATAAAGTGTTCCTTTTTGGCTTGTGTTTTGTGAAGCAGCACAGTCATGTTTGCATTAAGATGTCAGACTCCTTCTGCTCATATGTTATTAGTTGTGTGTGTTTATGTTCATTCATGCTAAATCAGCATCAGGGCAGGGTAAACCCAAGAGGGGACTCGCTTTGAGTTCTTCTCAGGGAGGCTGCAAGCTTTCTAAAGGGATTTAATAAGCAATCCAGGCGGCAGCATAAGAATGATTTACTGTTCTGACCATAAGCCTGACTTGCATAATTCAAAGTCTATGCTAAAAAAAACTCCAAATTTAATCATACACGATTTTATTTGTCCTGTAATGGTAAATCTAATTTGTTTTGGCATTAATGTTGAACCACTCAAAGCAAACAAGATGAATATATCCTCGGCTGACGTTTACTGAACATGTTTTTGTCAATTAACCAGTGCAGGTGAAACAAGCATTGTGTCTATCGTATATACCGTTGTCCCAACTTCAACCCTGTGTGGAAATGACCTTTTGCTAGTGGATTAGTGGGTAGTTAAATGCTGTATTAGCTGCATATTGATCAAGCCTTAATATTGGCATGCTTACTGGGACGGTCTGTCACATGAGAGTGAATGGATTTACACACAAGCCAGACCCACGATGGATAAAGTGACATTGACTTTTTCTTATCTGACCCCAAACTGAGGACAATCTGTCATTTTACATATCCAACATCAAAGAAATTACATGTTTATTCATAGATAGATAGATATAATGGCTGTTTGTAGACCTTCTTCAGGATTTTAACAGCCTCTTTTCTGTCTTTTTCAGAATTTACGGAGGATGGAAGGAGAAACAGAGGAGCCGGTCAAAGACCTGAATGAGCTGCAGAACGCTGACTGGGTAAAAGCAGTTCTCCTGAATATAACAGTGTTTAATGAGTAACTCCACCCCGAAATGAAAATTTTGTTTTTAATTACTCACCCTCATATTGTTCCAAACCCGTAAGACTTCCGTTCATCTTCAGAACGCAAATTAAGATAATTTGGATGCGTTCTGAGAGCTCTCTGACCCTCCATAGACAACAATGGAAATAAGACGATCGACTACCACGAACATAGCAAGGAGATCAGTAAAATAATTCATGTGACATCAGGGGTTTAACCATAATTTCACAAACTACTAAAATACTTTTTGTACACTAAGGAAATAGAAATAACACCTTTATTTAACAATCTGTCACCGAAGCGCTATTTTGGAGGAGAGAATCCACTGAAGGCAAATAGCACACTGTGTCAGCCGCACCATACGGATATGCTATTTTAGTTCAAAGTGTAAATAAACAGAAAACGTATCAATGTGGTGACACAGACGAGCACACAATCTTTACGTTCAGTGATCCTCTCCAAAATGGCGTTATGGTGGCACAGAGAAGACGAATTGCGAAATAAAGTTGTTATTTTTGTTTCCTTTGCGTACGAAATGTATTCTTGCAGCTTTGTAAAATTATGGTTGATGGCCCCTGAAAATGTATTATTATACCGATCTCCTTGCTACGTTTCTGGATGTTGATTCTATTGCTGTCTATTAGGCTTGCCACAATATATCTTAATTTGTTTTCCGAAGTTGAATGAAGCAAGGAATTTCAGTACGAGGAATTATGGGTTTGGAACGACATGAGGGTGAGTAATTATTGGAAAAATGTACCCTTCAATGCATTCAGACTCTGCGCTGTTGGTTCTGGATGGTCATATGTCATGGCTAACTATGTGCTGTGTATATTTTCCACAGGCACGGTTTTGGGTGCAGGTGATGAGGGACCTGAGACACGGTGTGAAGCTGAAGAAGGTCCAGGAGCGTCAGTATAACCCTCTACCCATCGAGTACCAGCTCACGCCTTATGAGATGCTCATGGACGACATCCGCTCTAAACGCTATAAACTTCGCAAAGTGATGGTGAGTTAAATTCTTAATTTTATTAAATTATTTATTTGAATTAAATGCGTTAAATTACTTCTATATTGGGTAATGTCAGCATAATCAGAATCTGTTTTTGAATCTCTCCAAGAACAAACAAGCATGAGTCATTTTTCCCCTTGTACGAACAGTGTGGTACACAATTCACCTTTATTGCTGTATGTTGCAGAGATCATAAACCACAACAATGTTTACTTTGCTTATCAGGAGTCAAGCAGGCTTATTTCTAAAGCTGCGTGGTAGAAAAAGCTTTTATAGGGTTGAACTGGATCAAGTGAATGACACTTAAATCAAGAAGGCTTGAGGTTACGATTTAGAAACAGACGTATAAGGTTGCAAAACTTTAAGAGAGAGTCAACACCTTACATGATAGGCCAGATTGAATTGAGTGAGGTAATACGTTAGATTTTGTGCACCTACCACACCTTTGCCTCTAGTTATTAATGCATTGACACAGACAGTAGCTGTCATTGATCTTATTTTGATGCATTCTTTAGACAGGACACACGTTTGAAATGCGTCCTTTGCATTCTTTCAAATGACACAGACTTTAGGTTTTAGTTCGAAGGCAACATATCTAAGAAGATTTGACCACTGCTGTGCCTTCTTTCCGCTGTAGGTCAATGGTGACATTCCTCCGAGGTTAAAGAAGAGCGCTCACGAGATCATATTGGATTTCATTCGCTCCAGACCTCCACTGAATCCTGTAAGCATGAGAGCAGACACAAACATGCTTACCTGTGGTCATATGTGAGCTGGAGTATCTTTAAAATGATGCTGATTAGTTCATATAAATGTTTCACACAAACCTGTTAATCATTGTGCATGTGTTTGTTTGAATGTGCTTTAAGGTTTCTGCTCGTAAGCTGAAGCCTCATCCTCAAAGACCTCCCAGTCTTCATGAACGTATCCTGGAAGAGATCCGGTCGGAAAGAAAGCTTAGGCCCGTCTCACCTGATATGATCCGAAGGAGTCGACTCGGTTAGTGCACATTATCACACACGCTCATCTATCTGATCGTCGGTCTGGTAATATACAGTATGTACAGTAGCAGTCTTAAATTTAGGGACATGTACTCGATATGTGTTACAATAATAAGAAATTTATGACAACTATAAAATAACACAAATTGTTTACAAGAATTGTGTATGGGACCAGTAAATATAAAAGAAATAAGTAAAACTAAATAGTGTGTTTATATATATTATTAATATTATATATTATTATTTTATTTGAATATTATATTTAAAAATACACATATGTTTGGTTCTCATTGTATAATAATAATACTTGATAATCTTTTAAAAATATTAATATTATTACATCTTATGTAGACACTTTTTAAAAACATGTTTAAAAGATTAAATATAAGCATAAATATTTTTTAAAAGTTTTAAATGTGGGAAATATTTCACATAATTTAGAAATAATTTATACTACTGCTACTACTACTACTACTAATTATTATTATTATTATTATACACTTTTGTCATCATTGTACAATAATAATAATTATTATATTATTTCTTAAAAATAGTTAAGTGAAAATATTTTTTAAAAAGATTAAGAACAATAATTATTGCATAATAAAAAGGTTTTTAAGAACTTTTTAATCAAATTATTCAAGTATGTCCAAGTTTTTGACTGCTAGTGTTCATTCTTTTAACTCTGCATAGACACCTTGTCTGTTTATTATCCTGTGCACAAATATTTTCCAAATGCATTCTATTCATATTCAGTATACATTGTTTCTTTTAAATAGCTTGTATTTACACACAAAGCCAGCTTCATGTCGAGTTAGTTAACCTATATATCAAGTATATCAGTCATGTGGAGGTGAGTATGTGTGAATGTGTCAGAGATTGACCTCAGGTCATGTCAGACAACAGTACAGATGTGTGACAGTGAGTCAATCTCATGCATGGCTGCTTGTGCTACACTCAACCATTTGTTCACTAACAGTGTCTGTAGTCTAACTCTGTGCCGCCCATTTTATTTACAGCCGTAAATCTCTAATCACATTTCTCACCTTGGATTGATACTGTATGTTTTTAAAAACATACATTCACATTGGTACACGCCATTTGATTCATCAAGGCCATTGACATTTACAAGGTTATAGAGAATGCACATACCGTTGTGGATTTGCCCTGAGATTTGGTCTCATGATGGTATTTTGCTTTAGGACTCAATAGTTAAAGATTGTGAGGTTTAAAGTTGAACGTGTTCCAGATTTGAGTCGGTTACAGCAGACTTAATAAAGCTTAAGGTTTGTGCGTATGTATTATCAGTTTGTGTGGTGAAAAGACTCTGTTGTTTCTTCCAGCTGCCTAAAGAGACAAAGTTCAATGCATACAGTCTATAAACCTTTAAAACTTAAAGCAGATTAACATAAATGCATATTGTATGTATTATGTAAGAAGTTGGACTTCAGTGTATTTATGTTTCTCACATTTTTACTAGTGCATTATAAATAAATAGATCTTTTTTTTATCTTGATCCTAAAGCAGTGGAAAACGTTAATTGTATTCCATTGGTTGTGTGAATTTGATATACATTAAATGTTGTCAGAAAGCTTCATCAGTCTTTCCGTGTAATATGAATTGTACTGTAGCTTTGCAAGTTTTAAATATTAAAATTTGATAGTATTAAATGATAAAAATACTTTTCGATCCATATAGAAATCACCTGTTGTTTGGCTGCTTAGTTGTTGAATTATGTTCCTGTTTATTAATGGAGTTACAGAGTAGCATTCTTTATATCTAACATTAAATGCGTTTACATTTAATGCCTTGTTTTAACCCATGGCTTTATTTATCTTCTCCTCCCACTCTCTTCATCCATAACCTCTGCCTCTTTCTCACAGTAATGCGCCCACTTAGCATGTCTGTCAGTTTTGACTCATCAGGTAAAGACTTCACTGTGGCTTTACCGCTGTCAGCTCACTGACCCCATGGCTTCTGTGTTTGTGCCAGACCCCTGTAAGTCGCTCCTACCCTCGTGTCACGCTCCTCTGTTGAGGAAGGGGACAAGGCAGGGCCTCCAGTCTTGAAGAAATCCCGCTTACATTGGCAAGACTGCATGTGTTTGGATTAAATTTAAACATTACTTATTTAGTTAAGGTTGGAATATAACTTTTTGCGCAGATTTTGCTCAGATTTCCAGTCGACAAGTCGACAGTGGAGATTTTGGACAGTCAGAATTGACAGATTTTTAGAAAATTATGTTGTAATTATGTTGTATATGATGGGCACAGACTTTTATTTAGATTATTTTTTATTTATTTACATAGAGAGTGTTGTAATTGTTAAAAATAGAATTAGATTAGTAATTAAATATTTAAATAATTAAAATAAATTCATTTTTAAAAATTACAAAGAAATATTATATCAGTTTTAAATGGGAAAAACCTAAACGTAAAAAAATAAATAAATAAAATTTAGACATTTAGGTTGAAGTACAAAACTAAAATAAAAACAAATTAATGCTAAATAGAAAAAATGCTAATAAAACAAATTCGCTAAAAATACAAAAAAAAGAATAGAGAAAAAAAATCAAGCGCGTTCAGGTTTTGAAAATTGAAAGCACTGGGTTTCATTCAAATCCATTAAATTGTAGATTCTCTTCCATGTTTGTAGCCAACATTAATATGGTGATGGTTGTTAAGATTGGTTGGATAAGACTTGCTGCGTCCTGTGAATGGAAGAGACTAAGAAGGGTTATGGACTTCTTAAACTCCCATGCCCTGGTTCTTACTGTAATTCTTAATGACCTAATAGACTGTGGTCATAGTAAACCCTTTATTTCAGGGGTGTTCACACTGACAGCAGTTTGCAACAACTTAACGCAATTCATCTCCAATGAGAGATGGTTATTTCTAAAGACATGACTGTGAGCCAACCAGGTTTTATTCAAATTAGAAGCACTGTCAGTGTTTAATGAATAAAGCCATTAAGCAGACTGTATTTCCTTCCTTTTCCCTTTTGTTGTATTAAATAAGTCATGAACTAAGATTTGTAGTTTCTACTTTAAAGTATTAGCTGATGGCGTCCAATACGGCTGTCTGTGCTGGTCTTTCCTCTTTATGTTCTCCTGCTGATGTACCGCACGGTTCCTTCCACCTCCATAATATTCCCCTAATCCTGCTGCTTCTGTGTGGCTGCACCTCGTTGGGTTTCTGTGTGCCTGGTGTCGCAGAGCTGCTGATTGCTTTACCTAAGTGTAGTTTACGCTCGTATATTGGCTTACTGTGTGAATGTCAGCTATAGAAAGGCCTGTTTTGTGCTCTTGGGATCATATTGAAGAATATGTTCCTTTCTAGGCGCAGGCAAAAGTATGAGCACCCCACAGGACTTGTTCCGAAGCTCAGGTAAAGTATTCCTGACGCAAGCATGACTTTCACATCGCTCCCTCACACCTCCAAGTGTGAGAGAAACGCCTGGGTTCTGAGAGCTCAAACACAAACCGTGTGGGTGACAGAAGAGCTCGCAGAATTCATTTCTGAATGAGGATTAGTCTAGTTTAAGAAGGGTTATGTAACTCTGGGTCTGCAGGCATCAATATTTAATATGCTGCAATGTTTATTTTTATACTCCAGCCTCAACTGACCAGGAGTATTGATTTTTGACATTGTACATTTGTTTTAATATAGAAGGATTGGTATGTTATCTTTATTATATCAGTCTTTATTTTCCTAAATGTTCGGATTATATTCTAATAGTTATGTAAAAGTTTCATTACGTATGTAGTTTAAGTCTGGATGAGACTTCAAAGGGTTTCATTTAATTAATAAATTAATACATTGAAACATTTTCATTAAAAAGCTGCCTTTTTTCCTTTCTATTCATTAAAAAAAAACATGGTTTCCACAAAAATGTTAAGCATCACAGATGTTTTCAACATTTATAATAATGCAAAAGCAAATCAGCATATTAGAATGATTAAAAATCATGTGATACTGAAGATCGATGATGAATGATGTCATTCATGTCAGTGATGTCATGACGAATTTTGTCTTCACAGGAGTAAATACAATGTAAAAATATATTAAAAATAAATAAATATTTGTAATATTTCACAAAAAAATAAGAAAATTGCTGTATAAGAATCTAGTTTATTTAAACTTGATGTAGTGAGTGCACTGTTTTCATTGCTGTGGACATCAGTGTTATGTAATTTCATCACTATATTCTGCCGTACATAATCTGAACGTGATGGCTTGATCAGGAAAGCCGTTATTGTTTTGGTGTATACAACTCAAATCTGTCAGTTGTAGTCTTCATAAAAAACACATCAATCCGACACATGGATTGGATCTTATATCTAACGTGGTTTGTTTGAAATGTAAAACCTTGCATTCAAACAATTCAAACAAACCACATTAGATATGAGATCCAATCCATCAGAAAGTAAATTATTTGAGCCTAAATGGACAGATTGGATTAGAAGTCTCTTTTGTAGTCATTTGAGAAATATACTGTTCCTAGCTGCATCTGAATTCACTAATTAGTGAGCAAAGTGGCATTTGTTATCTATATAGTCACTTAAAACAGTATATCCATGAATGTGTAAATGCAGTAACCGCTGTGAGATTCCATGATGGACAAAACCTCCAGTTTCTGTCCTCGCTTTTACTTTTGAAAGTCCTCAGCGTTTGCAGAGAAATGTTTCTTAGCGTCATTGTTACTGTTGCAAGCAGTATAGAAATGGGGAGATCCAATTTCAAACGGTACAATTTAACAATGCAGTCAGTAATCTAGGTCTGTATACTGTAGTTGGGTGCACTGTGAACAATGCATAGTTTTCTTTGCTGTCCCGATTGGTGTCTGACTATGTCCATAATGTCCACCCACATAAAGACATGCCCGATGGACCCCGAAAGCTGGCCGTCAGCACACTGTCCCTGGCCAACGGCACATCACCCGCTCGAAGCCCCGTGAATGGTGTAGGTCAGCCGCTGTCCCAGAGAAAGAGGTTGCTCAAAGCGCCTACGCTGGCTGAGCTGGATAGCTCCGACTCGGATGTGAGTGGTTTTATATCTTCTTTATATCTTCTTATATCAAAATACTATTGTTAACCACCTCTTTTTTTGTGTGTGCTGTAGGAGGACCAAAACACTCGGAAGTCTGACAGCAGCTCAAGCATATCTGCCTCACTGGTTGAGGACACGTCTCCAGAGTCCGTCACGGCCAAAAAAAGTAAGACCCGTCTTAAAATATCCAGAAAAACCTGTCACTGACTCGCCAGTTCTCCTTAATCTAAATGTATGTCTTTTCCCAGCTCCTCCACAGTTCCTGCCTATATCTGCCACCCCTCAACCTGACAAACGCATCGCCGCACAGAGAAGGCACTCCATAGAAAAAGAAGATCCAACCAGTGCTCGGCTTTTCCCGCCTCCATCTCGCCAGAACTCCAAATCTCTGGTAACTGCAACAAAACCTTTTCCTACCAAGTTGTTTTTCCTTGTTGAGCAAATCCCGGGACTTTAAATGAGGGTAGTTTAGTGTTGAGCGATCAGTTGGCTGCAGGCTGTGGTCACACCTAACTGTCGTGAATCTTGTGAAAGTATAATTAGATTCTTAAGATTCTGTCTAGTGCTGCAGCACTGCAGGGCTTTACTGTGGAGAGAGAGAGAAATAAAGAACTTGTGTTTTCATTTTTAATTTAGAAGGCTAATCTATGCCATACAATATCTTAAAAAAGGGCAGTCTTGTTAGATTTACCACAGATTTACAGTTTGTTTGACTAAATATTACATGAAGCTTTACTTCAGATTTAGTCATGCTGACAGTATTTGGCGTAAAAGGACTGTGTTGCAAAACCTCTGAGGTCTTTGAACGGTTGTAAATTTGATAATCATAGAGCTCTTACAAGAAAATGATTCTAGATAGTGAGCGATACTGTAGTTTTATTGCAGTATAGATAGAGAGCTGTAACCGCTCTGCTTTCCTTTCCTGCCTTACACTGAAGCTCTCTTCGGACAACAAGGTAAAGCGCACCATGATCCACATTCTCATGCCCACAGATTCTGTGACATCATGTTGCAGTCATTTCATTGCTATTTCGTCTGCAGTGGCTTTGTGTCTTCCAGCAGGGCAGTTGCTTCATGTGTGTGTTTCACAATGTTGCATGGCCAGTAGGGAAAGCTGGTGAAGGAAATGGCCCGCACTTAAATCACTTCAGTTACCCGGGATCAGGGTGATTTTATGATTGAACGGAAAAACAGCTTCACTCAACTTCCTCATTTTGAATAATGCACAAGTTATGTGCATCATTCAAACAATGTTAGATTTAGATAATAGATTTATTTTTATGCTATCTTAGACTTTTTATTTTTTACTTACTTTTATTTTACATTTATTTATATATAACATTTATGGAGCATTGTGACAATTTTTGGTTTTGTAATTAAAACTGTACAGCAGTTATTTTCCAAAAAAATACAAAAAAAACCCCCAATTTTGTTTTCTTTGGTCAGGCTCACGCACTAGGCAGCGGTCGTGCGGTACGTCCCATCAAACTACACATTACTGATACTAACACTGTGGCAAGGGGCATAAAAGCCAATATGAGTCTCTTATTATGTAGTTCACAAGACATGAGTTGTCTTTTTATAATAGTTGAGATGGTTGAAGGTAAGTTTTAGAGATATGTATTGGCTTTTATGTGTGCTTGAATCAGTGTGACCTTTAAGCTTGGGTAAGAACTAGTCCTTGGGCGCCGTGCATTGCTTTAGGACAGGGCATGAACATTTGTACTCATCCTTGTATGCAAATTTTGCATACAAGACCTATGAAGGTGAATCTTGCATAACAACATAAACAGACAACTTAACATTCCTCGTAAATGAATTAAATGTTTAGCCCTGTCTCCATTGCCATTGTGTTGTGGATATTGTTGTGTGTTTTGTTTGGCAGAAGGTGCAGCCATTATCACGATCTAGCATGTAATGGTTTTTCCATCCCTCGTTCATCGGTGTGACAGCATGGCATGTTTAAATATGCGGTTTATACTTCGGCATGATTCTGAAAGCGATATGTTTGTTTCAGGAGGAGTTCTGCTACCCCGTCGAGTGCCTGACTTTGACCGTTGAGGAAGTGATGCATATCAGACAGGTTCTTGTTAAAGCAGAGCTGGAGAAATTCCAGCAGTATAAAGATGTCTATAATGCTCTAAAGAAAGGAAAGGTAAAGTTAATCTTCACATTCGCTGCCCGCTCTACATGTATAGCACTATATACATTAACCCCAGCTTATGTTTTGAAAATGTTAGGTGTGTGTGCAAGTGTTTAATTGTCACAATTTTCTCTCAGCTTTGCTTCTCATGTCGGACGAAGAAGTTCTCGCTCTTCACGTGGTCCTACACCTGCCAGTTCTGTAAGAGGTGGGTGGAGATCTTCATTTCAGACTAGAACGATCATTATTTATGTTATTTATTATTATAGTGTTGTGCAGTGGAATCATAGTTTTTCTTGTTTTCTTCTCACAGGTCTGTTTGTTCACAGTGCTGTAAGAAGGTAAATGTAACATCTTTACCTAATTGATCAGAAATAAAGTAAAACAGTAAAAATTATGACAATTTAAAATAAATATTTTTTTTATTTTAATGTTTAATAATTTAATGTATTCCTGTGATTCATAGCTGAGTATATATATATATATATATATATATATATAAATAATGACATATAAATATATAATTTATTGCTGCATTTTTCATTATTATTAATGTTAAAAACAGTTTTGCTCAGTATTTAGGATAAATAGAAAATTTAAATAGTTTTTATTTAATATAAATATAAAAATAAATAAAATATATATTTATAAAAATATAAATCTTTTGTAGTACTTCACACACTGTCTTTTGATCAATTTAATGCATCCTTTCTTAATAAAATAATTAAGTTTCTTAAAAATAAATCTGATTGACCCCAGATTTTGAACAGCAATGTGCATTTTTCACTTTGCTCAGATGAAGTTGCCATCCAAGCCCCATGCGAGCCTGCCCATCTCCTCTCTGGGCCCCAGCATCCTACCCAAAAAGGATTCTTCATCGTCATCCGGGACAGAGAAGCCCTCCTCCACATCCAGCCACAAGCGCCACAGCCTTCAACGCACAATGTCCAGGTGAGCATCACAAATAATGAGTGTTTCGATTGTACTGGGATTTGTAAACTGCGTACACTGTTCTGTGTCAGCTGGGCTACAAGGATGTAAACTCTGTCTTCATTCAAATCAAAATGGAAACACATGTAGAAAACGTATCACAGGAGAGCGTACGTAGTTTGCATCTGGTGGATATTCTCCAAAATGGTGCTACAGTGATGAGGAAAGACACAGAGGATACAAATTATTTTTACTTTCTCCACATACAAAATTTTTTTGAGAATGTAGTGTTATTTGTACATTCAATTATTTCCATTATTCTACAGCATTTCACCAGAATTGCACCAGAAAAAAAGCTTGAATTTGAAATGTTAAACGCGATTGTTTAAGTCAGTGGTATCATTGAGAAACTATACGTTATTTTATACTTTCAATCAGTTTTTATTTTTAAAAATATATATATTTTTATTTTAGTTGTAGCTATTTTAGTACATTTGAATAAAAAGATAATAAATAAATAAAATATTGTTTTTGAAGCTATTTAATAAGATTATATTTAAATATTTATCATAAAATACTGTATTTCTAACTTTATTTTAAAATAATAAAAATGTTTTTATCATGGTTTTAGTTTTAGCTAACTGTAACAACCCTGTTGTGAATGTTTGAAAAATTTAGGACATACATATTAGTATTAGAACTTGTAGTGTAAAATAAAAAATGTATATTGTAACATACATTTTTTTTTTACATTCACAATGTCTTAATTTTTTATAATTAGAGATAAAAACAAACATTATTCTTTTTAGTATTATTATATAACATCATATTTCAATTTCAATGAATACCTAAAACCCAAGAATATAAAGTAGACCGAAACACAACTAAAAAGAGGATTGAGGTTACTTTAAAGTTCAGATACAAAGTTAAATGTTTATCATATCACAGTTGATTTATGACAAATTCTCAAGGCTTTTTATAAATAACTCAAATAAACAATTGAGTATAACCCTTACTAAAAGGTTTTACTTGCATTACTTGTTTTTACTTTACTTGCATCAGAGAATGCTCTGTACTATGGTAATGTCTGCCAGTAAGATGATTTCATTTGACGATTCCTCTCTCAGATCATCGAAGCACGCCGAGCGCTCATCCTCCAAAGACGAGCTGGAGCTACCGGAACAGTTCACCGAGGACTGGAGCAGCATTGAGGTCTGCGTGGACTGCAAGAAGTTCATCAACGACATCATCAGCAACAGCAGGCGCAACCTGACCACCAAACGTGCCCGTCTGCACCGCAGGACCCACTCCGTCTACATGTCCAACACCAGTTCTTCCAACTACAAACCCTCCGAACGGACTATCAAAGAGGTGTAGGATCCGAAGTGTGTGTGTGGTCCTTCTTTTAAAAACGCCCACCTGTCGCGAAAGGTGCCAGGCGAAAATACGCTTATGTTACATACTGTAAGAAAAATACGGCCAATTTTGTTAGCTTTGTAACTCTCCTTCAATACCTCTTCTTTTCCATTATAAAAAGTGCCAGAGGTGAAGAAATAAAGCCGTCCCTCTTCCAGCATGAGTCCTTAAGCACCAGCCTTCTCAGGAAAAAGGTTTCTTCTGTGATTTAAAGCTTTGGAATGTAGTCTAACACATTTTGAATTTATTTTGACCAGCTTTTCACAAATGAATCTAAGTCGACACAGAATGAAACGATAGTGTGAAAAAGATATCGCAAGGCTGCTTCGATCACTGAAAAGGCACAAGACCTGAATGTACAATTGTATGTAAATAGTTGCTCAATGCTCAGCCTAAATGTAAATAGGCATCCTTATTTTCCCCTTTTAGGAAGAACTAGTCGATTGCTGAAAGACCAAGAGACTGTAGATTTATTCAGCCTCCGTAACAATTCAAGATCAAGTCCTACCAAATGTTTTTCTTATCGTTTGTTAAAATTGCTGCTGTGATTGTGACATGGTCCAAACAAATGCCGTTTTAGATAAATACAGAAAGTACTTACAGATAAATATATTTTTCCCTCTCTGACGGCAGTGTTTTTGAGATTTTAGTCAAAGATGAGGGTGTTTTTTAAGAGTGGATGCTGAAAGCTGTAGTGTTTCTTAAAGGAGTAATCGGCTGTGCCAAACAAATCTCCACTATCTGAGCAATATGTGTCTTGGACCTGATGTACATAGTCAGTAACATTTACCAGAGATGGTGAAGGCCCAAAGGGGGAAGCCAGTTCTCTCTTTTATATAGGAAGTGACTTTTGTAGGATAAGTTTATGTACATGCTGTATATCCGAATCTCATTTGATCTACTTATTATATAGTTATAAAGTTATATTATTAATGATTTTTTTTTATTTTTCAGTATCAAATGTTGCTTTCTTTTCACCCAACAACTAAAAATATTTTGTTATTTTTCAGCAGCACATTTGTTTTGACGTCTTAAAACGTAAATTAATTTATAATATATTATTAATTGCCTGTTGTGTGCAATGAAAAACCCCAGGAGACTTTAAGTATGAAGGTACTGAAGTCATGTCAGGGTTTGTGAAAGGATTGTTTCTGTTCGTACTTAATTTAAAAGAAAATACACACACATACACTTATAAATAGACATGCACTGCAATGGTATACAGGCCTGTTCTTTTGTTTTGTGCAAAACTGACTGTACTGCCTTCTGAAGAATGATCGGTGTGCATGATGAAATCTATGATTTTTTAAAGTAAAAAACGAATTGCCAATAAATAAAGCATCAAATTTGAGTATTTGAAATTGCGTTTGATTTTATTGCATATTCCTCATTATCAGAATTGTGGACTGTGTGCGTACGTTTATGACGAAGACAACATTACTAGAATACGTTTAAATTGGATGCCCCAAAATGGAACCATAAAAGAAAAATAATAGGCCTATTAGACACCAACAATTTAACATTATTTGCAAATCATATGAAATGCATTTAATCTTCAAAATAATGCAAAAGTATAAGCATAGACCAGTGTTAAAAAAAAGAGCCAGAAGCTTCAATGCGTTTAATGAATCGTTATGTTATTTAAGAACAGATAGATTATGCAGATGAGAAAAAGTGTGGATTTTAAGTCGTGAAAATTATGCAATCAAGTACAATGATAGAGTGTGTTACAATATCGAAACTCTTTAGGCATTTAATAGTGCGATGCTAACTGGTCTAATCGGATTCAATGATTTATGCTAAGCTATGCTAATTTTGGGACCACCAGACCGGCGATCGGCTGAACGGATTCAAAAATGGTGAAACACATCTGTATTACTCTAGGGATGTTGGAAAATGGGCCTATTTCCAAAAAAGTGGAGTGTTCCTTTAAGATTGTAGTCAATCCCTCATAATCTCGTTAAAATTCAAAATGGCGTCTAACCTGGTGCCTGTTGTTGGGGGGGAATAAATAATTAAATAAATAAAGATGTTTACTCATGGTTTTGCAAACGCAGTACTTGTCCCAAACTGGTCAAGTAGAAGAAAAGCGACAGAACTAATTGTCCACTTGAGGGCAGAAAAACATCACTTTCAATCTTTGCCATTTTCTACATTTCCTATACGGTTCATACAAAACCGCTCTGTAATATCACAAAAAATTGTTTTAGTAATCACAAATAGCTCTACAATTGCTCTAAAAACTCTCACTAAATCCAAATTTCAATTTTGAATGAAGTGATTAGTAAAGTCCATGTTTTTTTTCCGCACATGTTGTGTGGTAAACGCAACAGCAGAGGGCAACAAACTACTTTCTAAATGTCAAAAACTGCTTCGTTGTGCACTTCGACCCTCTTTGTGGCTCCTTTTTCATTACATGAGGAGTGGTTATTGTAAACACGGTCGTTGTTGTAAAATGTTTGCAAACAATTTTGTTTGTAAAGTACAGACTTTCTGAGATCCTTTTTTTTTAATTTCAGATATGTATAGCAATACTCATAACATTCAGATCAGAAATACAAATGCACAACAATGTAATATGTCCAAAATACAGACTTAAAATCTCAGTATTTTACATTAGATTTTTATGTTTCAAATAAAAAAACCCCACCACTTGTCAATAAAGGCCTAATTACATAGAACATGCCGACTTATTTGCAAACAAACAAACACATTGTCGCTGAGGTTCAGCTGAAATCTGAGGTCTTAATGGGTTTGAATCTATGAAAGTGGACTGTGTATTGAGATGATAGTGGCAAAACAAGTCTGCCCTGCAGTCTGATTGGAGGTTCCCATGACAACAGTTGTCAAGGGCTATCTATGCGTGAGGGGTGTACTTTCTATCTAAAAGCTTGGGGCTAAAGTTAGTGGTGAGTTTTAGCTCCAGACCAGCTGTGCTTCCGATTATGCCGCCTCTCCTGCAGTCAGCCCCCTTTGTTATGCTCGGTATGTAGTTGTTTACTTCTTGTGTCCTGTAAATGATGAAGATCAGTGAAAACTAAGCTAAATCGATCAGTTTTTAGAAATGAATAGCTTAGAAGCCCTTCAATATTTTTTTTCATTCAGTAGTGCAATTCAATAGAAAAACAGAGAAGTCTTATAGACCTCATTTTTGGTTTAATCATCAAAGGCAAGGTCACCAGGCACAAAGTAAACCGTTTCCAAGCAGCATTAAATACTAGGAGGCAATGGACATCTCGGCTGAGGTCATTTGTATCTTAAATGATGTCAAGGCTCTTCAAGCCCATGGTTTTTATTTGATAATGGAGTCTGTGGAGAAGACCACTTTGAGATCAACATAATGCAGCAAACACAAATCATTGCTAACAAGCGCTTCCTGTTCTTTCAGAAGTCATGGTTTTATTTTTATCATCAAAGCTTTTTTTTTTTTGCTACAAATAAATAAATAAAATAAAATACACTGGGCACAGAAAGTACATTTTTCATTCTGTTGTATTTCAGGCATTAGCTAAAATCATTTAAGTTCATTTTTTTCCTCATTAATGTACACACAGCACCCCATATTGACAGAAAAACAGAATTGTTGACATGTTTGCAGATTTATTAAAAAAGAAAAACTGAAATATCACATGGTCCTATGTATTTGCTGTTATACTTCCTGTTTGATGATCTCTATTCACTTTTCTTCAAATATTCTTTCTAAAAAGTATCTTTCTTGGAGGAGAACTGTTACTTAGGGTTTTCCATTTAGCCTAACTGACAAGCTATTTAATAATCTGTCTGAGACCTGTCTTAATCTTCGGATATTTTAAGATATTAAACATAAGATATTTAATATGAATATAAGATATTTTGATGCCTTCCTAGAGCTCTCTGACCCTCGGTAGACTGCAAGGATCCTAGCATAATCCAGGCTAAGAAACGTAGCGGTCATCAAGGGTTCAACCATAACTTTACGAAGCTACAAAAATACTTCTTATGCACAAAGAAAACAAAAATAATGACTAATCACCATATATATGCTTTTTGGACAGTATCACATAACGTTAGATAAGCAACACATGCTGTGCACCATACACAAATATGCTATTTACGTTTTATTTGCTTTGATCTGTACATAAACAATATATCCGCGTACATACATTGCATACATTGTTTATGTATATGATACTCTCCAAAATGGTGCAATGGCTGTCGCGGATGAGACAAATTGTTGAATAAAGTAATTTTTTCTTTGCACATTAAAAGTATTCTTATAGCTTTATAAAATGACAACTGAGCCACTGATGTCACATGGATTGTTTTACTGATGCTACAATTCTGAGCCTTTCATCAGACTGTATTTATTAATGTATAAGCCTACAATAATACAAATGCAGTAAGTATTGTTGTTCTGTGTGACAATATTAATGTGCACATGCCCAGCAGCCACAGCTGTACCTCATCAAGCCTTAAAACGCCCCTATAACGGGTTACGTAAGGTTCATATTTTGGTTTTTGGGAGTCAACAGGTTGACATGAATAAAATTTCAAAAAACACTTTCATTTTCTTATAATATGCATTTATTTGTACCTAATTTGTTCAACCCCTCCAGTGATTTCATTTAAAACACTGTTTGTGAGCTTTTAATGCCCCAAAAGTGGTACCTAGTGGCCAAGAATGAATTTGCATTTTTATTCAGACCAACTCGAAAATCAGTTTTTCCCAGGTCTGTGTGCACATGTGGGCGGCAATAGGCTAATGTTTCATGTTGATGTCAACATAAAATGACTTGGGACTTAAAAATGACAAATTGTAATGATTCAGAGTCAACTCTTTCTTAATATCTCTGCCGATATTGTCACACTTATTAAACACTTGATTCAGATCACCAGCTCATTAGGAGAATTCTCCATGAATTCAGTTGAGTGTGTAAAAATTGAGACAAGAGACATACAAATTGTGTAGAGCAGAATTAAAAACCATTGACCCAAGCAAATGTCCAGAGGGCCAACAATAAGTCTAAAATAAACTTATTTATATTTAATTAGGGGTGATATCAGGTAAAATGGGCCATCAGGTAAAATGGGCCATTTAAGGTTTGGGGGGGCCAGCGCCTCTGGAATTTAGAGCCAATCACTTCGAAGCATTTCAAACTGTTGTCATAACTGTGCTTGACAAGTAACAGGTGATTTGATGGGTTTATGGTTGCTATGGTGG
>JAUMHR010000076.1:7192585-7203147 GCA_032361145.1 Enteromius fasciolatus
AGTCTCAATAAGTGCTTTTTTGGAGCTTTACCAAGTGATTTACCAAAAAGTGGCCCAATTTACCTGATGTCACCCTACTTCAACTTGCTAATATACTAAGAGGTGCTTCTCAGCTTATACAGGAGGGTTGCTGAATGTTGTCTCAAACAAATGGGGACCTTGGCGTTAAAAAGTACAAGAACCACTGCTTTTTATTTATGTTTGTATTATTATTATTTTGGAAATCCAAAAGGCATATCTGATTTTCATATAATCACCCTTGCACTAGTTTACCCCAGTTAATTTCCACATTACAAACCCAGAAAAGGCATTCATTGTCATGCTGGAACAGAAAAGAGCTCCATACTAAAAATGTTCATCTCAGCAGATTGCATGGCTGCGTATTTGATTTCATGCATCTGTTAGATATGTGTGTAGTAGAATAGTAAACCATGTTAATTAGAAGCAGGTGTTCACATACTTTTAGTGTGCATGGTACATCAAGCATTTCATGATCCATTAGGTTCGTTTTTTGGCCTTTGTTAATTACACAGAACTGACCACACACCACAGCTCTCAGGGAATGTTCTCTTTACTTCAGCAATTACTTCATCAAACAGTCATGTCCTTATACTTGTAGATTCTTTTACACTGGCTAAAATAATTGTCATATCTCCTGGATTCCAATTAAATTCATGCTAACAAGGCACTATTGACTAAAAATTGGCTGCTCAAGCGTTTCTGAGAGAAGGAGATCATGATGTGAAACATCTGTCTGAAGATTTTCGGGTCACAGTTTTGCAGGGACAGCTGTATGTTGCGTAAGTCTGCCGATTTGCTCTGAGGTCCTGGGCTCACTCCCTGAGGTCCACTGTGACACTTGCAATTGCCAGCTCAAATCTCTTTTGATTTAAGACGGCACAGATGCTGGCGAGCACCAGCAGCATACCATCAAAGCCACAGCTGAGATGTACTCAACCCACAAACGAATGCAACCTTTCTCAGATGGTTTCCAGTCTCAGCTGTGGCACCATATTTCTCATTTCCCTTAATGAGCAGGGGAGCGAACGGGACGCCCAAGCAGGGATGTCGCGCTCTCTGAGCAGTCATGGCGGGTTGGGGCGATTGGAGACGCAGATCAGTGACAGTGAACCGTGATCAAACAGTTTGTATGGTAACGATCCTTTAGAAGTCCACACGTCTGTTTTAGGGTCATAGCACTCAAAGCAGTCTGAGTCTTCGATGACGTCGTGAGCGTTGAGAAAACGTCCTCCGGTCACATAGAGTTTGTTATTGATGACTGTAGCTGCATGGTGCATCCTTCTCTCCTTCATGTTTGTGCACTTCACAAATTTATTAGCTTTGGTGTCGTAGGCAATCACTCTTCTTGTGTATCCTAAACATAAACAGCAGTTTAATTAATGTATCAACTCATCAAATGATGCTAAATATTTGGTTGGATTACTGTGTAATCCTAACAAGGGGCAAAATTTCCCCCTGACTGTAGATGCCATTAAATTTCATCTAAACATATTTATTATTATGTTTTAATCTTGACATCAGCATTGATCAGATTTATGAACAGATTAGCTTGATGTGCTCATAACATTTAGATTTGTAAGGTAAAAATGTTGAATTTATGTAATAATTTCATGATTTAAATGTAGATTTTAAACATCATCCTTTTTATCATCATCATATTATAACCATTCAATCTGAAATCATAGTCTATTTAACTGACCCTTCACAGAGATCTTGATTGACAGGTGATCTGACCATTTATAACACTGAATCCACCATTTTTGTCCGACAAACAAATCAGGCAGGAGAGTAGATTAACTTCAGTAGACTTAAACTTGAAAAATGGTATGGATTAAAGTCTTTCCACCTTCAAATGTTCAGTAATGTTTATTTGATATTTTATATTTCATTATTTCATATTTTAGCAAATATGAAAAGATGATTGCTTCACATGCCACTTGAGAACTGAGTCTTAATACTGTGCTGTCACACATTAAAGAGCCACAAAATGGTATTTACTGAATGAATTTAGTACAAAATGACAAAGTTGAAAATATGAGACTTTATTTCATATCAAAAGTAACCTGCTCTGTCTGTTGGCACATTTTGAATATTCTTTTTGCTCTTCAATGTATTTTTTGGTAACATTTTATTTTATTTTTGTTAGCATGCATATTACTATAATATTATTAATTTATTCGTAATAATTAAGCACATATTAATGCTTACCCAATACCCACAATTACCAGCTACTTTACTAACTATTAATAAGCGGCAAATTATGAATTTATTATTAAAAAGTTGTAGTTAAAAGTGAATAAGTTATTGTAAGAATATGTTACATATTCTAAAGTGTTGCCGTATTTTTTACTGCATGAGAACATAAAGTGTAGTGTGAGAGTGGCATAGCTTGTTAGACATATCAACAGTAACTAAGGGTACTCCCCTCTTTGTGAAGGGTCAATTAACTAGCTAAATTAAATCAGTGGTTCTCAACCGAGAATCCAATACCCACTAGGGAGCATCACCAAACTTCTAAGGCATCCTCTTAAAATTATAAAAAGGGCAAAAAATACATTTCCAAATCAACTAAAAATAAAGGCATTTCAAGGTAGATTTTTTAAACTGCTTTTGTTTCTTGACAAACCATTGTCTTAAAGTTTTAAATATCAGAATTTCTATATTCTTTCTTACAACTCAACCCACCTCCAACAATATAAATCTTGTCTTCTATCACAGCAGCAGGTGCGCAGACGTTCTTCACTGTCCTGGTTTCCAGTCTAGACCACAAGTTGCGAGAGATGTGATAAACCTAAGGTAGACAAGGTGCACGTGTCATGTAGGATCACACCTTGCATGAAGCACATATTATGTTCTCTGAATGACTTTTATTACCTGTATTTGTCTTACTGGATTCTGCAAGTTATCCTCGCCTCCAAACACGTAAATCCTCTGGTCGTTGGCTGCAACTGCAGGGTGTAAGACCGCTGTGGGCATCGGGGCCATGGCCTCCCACTGATTGAACATGCTGTTGTAACGCTCCACTGTATTTGAGATCTGCTTATCCGGCCCTATTCCACCAAGAGTGAAGATGAAGTGGAGGTAGGAGACGCACTGATGGGCGTAACGTGGCTCCAGCATGGGCTCGGCAGTCCTCCACTGGTTGGTCTTTAATGAGAGAGTATAAACTGTGGCACTAACCGCACTGTCTCCAGATACCAGACTAAGACTGAGGCCACCAACCACGTACAGAATGCTGTGAATACAAACATACGCCGCCTTGTAGAGTCGCAGAGGTAGTTTGGCGAGCCACTGCCACCGTTGTGTCCGTTCATCGTAGAGAAGTGCCTCTCGAGACGTCTGTTCGTTGTTCTTGCGGCCTCCAACCACCACCAGAGTCTCCCGGCATGTGTAGCGACGTGGTGTGGTCCAGAGAGGCTTCAGTTCTTGAGTGCATTTAGCGCTTACGGAAAACATCAGACGACGCACAGACTCAATAATCTCGGTGCACAGCGTAGACGACTGGACGAGCGGATCATTGGCGATAAACTGGAAGAGGTACGTTGGATGGATGTACCGCAACCGGACCTTCTTGAAGAGGTCATGAATCGCTCCTCGTCGGGAAAAGGGGTCATGGTGGATCCAAGCAAGAAGGGTCTCGAAAACCTGCTCTTCCTCTGCACACAGTCGGTCGTCCTCCAGGTAGCACATTAGCTCAGGAAGGGAAAGTTCGCAGAAGTCCTCAGAAGCAGCTACGTCCGAGAAACACCGCACTGCCATTTCTTTGGCTCTCTCCTTGAGGCTTTCGCAGTGAAGGATCTCTGAAAGCCGGATCATGCTCAGGCAGTTTTCCGGGTTGAGCTGTTCCTGAAGGAAGGTGGAGCAGGCCTCGAAGAGCCTCCCGTAATGCAGCATGGAGGCCGCCTGCATCAAGGGCAGCACCAGCTCCATGGTGATGGTGATGGCACCAGTATAGATGTAATCCACAACACATTCGATGACCTCCGATGCGATGCCTTTCAGGTCCACTCTAGCCTGGCTGCTCTCCCGAAAGTTGCTGCAGAACATGGCTCGGAAGTACGGGCTGCTGGAGACCAAAACATTCCTGTGGCATGGGATCTCCTTGTCTTCGGTGCACAAGATCACATCGGTGAAGATCTGCTCTTGTCTCAGTATGTTCAACTGAAACAGGAGGTGAGAGGGGAGCTCTTGGTCCTTGAATGGAAAGATCTCTGTTGATGTACTAGCCATGCTGGAAAAGGAAAGGATTGAGAATTTACTGGCAAATGAAAGCCTTTCACAGTGAGTAAGAAGTTACGGTTTGCTGTTGTCATGGTCACCGCACAACCTTTCCTCCCTTTCCTCGCTCCCTCTCTCTATTTTATCACCCCTGATGTTTAGTGCCAGGCCACAGCGTTCTATTCCAGTGTCCCTTAAATCATTTTAATGCTTCCATGTGCAGAGCTTGGCTACATTTCCCTATCAAAGCTAAGTTTATCAACGCTGTTGTATCACTTGCCAGCTGTTTCTGATCCCCTCGGTAGGTTTGCCCTTGACAGCCTAACCATTTAGACGAGGACATTTCATGGGGCTATTATCAACACTAAGTCGTCTAATCACCCCAGAGACAGCTACTGATTTTATTTCACTCCAGATCACATGGGCCTGTCTGACGTCTATTTTGGGATGCTAATTGTTTTTTTCTTATTATTAAACAACATTCTGAGACACCACAACAAGGCTAAAAGTATTCCCCAAAGATAAAAGATACCATATCATATTTCAATGGCACTTATTTAAGATAGACAGCAAACTCTTAGCCGCCAGTGCAGTTGTGAAAATGACAGTAACAACAACTGCTGTAAGAAAATCTCAGTAAATAAGGATTTCACTATCTTGACTCTATCTTGTAACTGTTTACTAGTATGATTAAAAACTTTCATTGCATTACCAGGAGAGTAAAGAAGAGGCAAGCTTAAATGCTCTATCAGAATTCACAATCTGTACAATAAAGCATTTCTTCAATTAAATGCTGTTTGATTAGTAGCTCTTGAACCCACCTGTTTGTTCTTTACACTCACGTTGATGACGAATCAGGCACAGTTGTTCAGCAGGATAACCGCAAATACATTTCTCCCAGATTTCTTTCTCAAAGACGACACAGTCAGAAGTGGCATTGAGAAAGGCATGAGGTCTCAAGTTTGGAGTTTGCCATGAGGTCGCTGTGTACATTCCAGTTACCTAGAATAGTCTAGAGGGCTGCTGTCGTCCAGGGCTCACATGTGACCCTCCCCTTGTTTGTTCCCACAGTGGTAGGCTGTGCACCATGCGTTTTGTGTATTTTTTATGGCAGTGACAGAGAACCCAGCTTATCCGGAGGACAGAGGAAGGGGTTGAGTGCTTGTGCACACCCCCTGGCAGGATTGTGTAACCCAGGAAGCTGGTAAATATAGTGCAGTGCTGATGGCTAGGATGAGTCTGGTGAACAGCTGAACTGTTAGGCCCAGTTACCTAGGTTTGCCTTTTGCTTGAGAAAATAAGGGGGAAAAAACAACAACAGACAGCTATTTATATACCTATGAATTTGCACATGCACCTTTTTATTAAAATGTTTCTAGATCTAAGCAAGGTTTCTTATTTGTCACTTGCATTGAGACCTAACATATGTTTTTATAAAGGCTATTTCCATTAGTGGCTATTTCCATCAGTATTTCCATCAATTATTTGTTTATGTAAGTACACTAATGTATGCAATCAACATGAAAGAAAATGAAAAGGGCAGTAAAAGCAAGCAATAGAAAAACACAAAAGAGGTCATATCAGATGAACTGAGCTCTAGATACTGGTACATATCACAGCCCTCATCAGCTGCATGCTGGGAGAAGATGAATTACAGTCACGTTTAGATTGCTGGAGAGGGAAAGAAAAACAAACATCCATCTAGGCATATTATATGACAGTCCCAGAATGCCATGGAGTCTGGAATGTCAGCAAGGGAGCATCATCTTTAGTTATGTCACCTGTTCCCTTTGATGTGCACAGCTGTGTTTGCTTTGCCTTTGCACTCCCACCTAGTGGCTTGAAGTAGGTGCGGTTGAAGCATTGGTCTTTACACAAACAGAATATATTTGTATGAAAAAAATAAGGAGTGATACATTAGTTTTATAATAAGGCGTGGGCAAAGATTTAGCCTATGACTTTCAATTTATGAAATTAGTACGTTTGGATGCAATGCGTTTTAATGTTTGGTCTGCAGCGATGCCTGATTCGTGAATGAATTGTTCACTTGAGTCGGATCTTTTTCATGATTCGGTTGAACCCGTTTAAAAAGACATGACAGTCAGTGACATAAGAAAAGAACCGCTGGATCAGTTTTTCATAGCCGTTTATTGGAACGAATCGTTTAAAAGAACCGATACGCGAAAATTAGTCGGACTTCCCACTACTGCTCTTTTTTCTTTTTCTTTTTTTTTTTTTTTTATTAGACATGACAGTTATCCAATACAACACACAGTACAGTTACAAACAAAATTACAAACATAAAAGAACACAACAAAAATACATAGAATTTTGCCAGGGTACCAAAGAAAAACCCACTACTGCTCTTGAAACTAATCCCCCTTCGTCACGCGCTGAGCGGAAGTGACGTACATAGCCAGAAGCGTGACGAAGGCTGGCTTAAAAATACAACAAGGAAGTGGACGTTTACTGTCAAGGCAAAAATAACATTCATAAAGGAGAGGTTTAATTGTCTATCGGTGTCTTATCACTGAATAAGTACCGGGAGGGTATAGTCATCTCGGACTTACCCGAAAGCCCGTGAGTATCTGTTTGAATAACCGTGGAGCTCGAGTCCAGCAATGAATACGGACGTAGAATTTCACATCAGGCAGAATTACCCGTGGAACAAACTGCCAGCTAATGTCAAACAGGTACAGTAACTCTCAGCACACGTTTTCATCACACACAAACACCATCTGACGCGACTTTCCCGTCAACGCCTGCCCTACCTGCATAATTATTCACAGCATCAGCATGTATTGCAGAGATTCTGTCATTCATCTCATTCATTCAGTTATCCGTAAACACATACACACACATCATAATTTCGTTACTGTCATCAGATTTCTCTGCATGATATCTGCATATCAATAGATATTAGAAGGCTAATAAAAACAGTAGGAATCGAATTTTTAAGTATAAATTAATCATTGCATTAGTTTTTTTTTGTGTTGATTTTGTATCAGATGTTTCTCCTAACAGAAACAGTTTGTTTCTTTGGAGACAATAACCCTCTGATGCATGTGTTATTAAAGTATGTGGGAATAAAAAAACGGTAAAATTATTAATACGGGTTATCGTATTGTTTATATGAGTGTATATGCATAATATATGTATATTAATAATATTATAGTGAACAAAATGTAAATGATACTTTTTAATACATTTTTATTTATTTATTGTTTTGTAATTGTTTATTAATTAATTAATTAATTTATTTAAATTTTTATTTTTAATAAAAACAGTTTTGTCCACTGCAATATAGAATAAAATGACAATGGGTAGAGAAATAATGCATCAAAGGGTTAAAAGGAAAATAATTGAAACAAATGCAGTTGAAATAAATATGGATAGCATAGAAATTATGGCTTTCGGAAAAAAATGAGAATTTGGATTTCTTTTCAAAAAGAAATTTCATTTTACATGATTTCTTTTACATTAAATCAGATAAACACAATTTCACATTCTCACAAATAATGCCAGCCATTGTATTGTAATTAAATAGTTTTCTACTTTCAGTAAGAAATGTTTTAATTGTCATCTTTATTCATAGAGCCTGGGAAACTCGCAGCGTGAGTATGACAAGCAGGTTCTTCTGTACAGTATCCGAAACCAGCTTCGCTTCCGCAATAACCTAGGTAAGCATTAAATCAATGATTTCTTTCCCATAGCTCCTATTTTTCATTCTGACATTGTTCCAAACCATTTGTGTTCCTCACTCCACTCTGGTCAGACCAACAAGCTCATTGTAGCTCCTGTCAGCCGATGTAATCACATTGAAATAATGAGCCTCGTTGCTCTGATTTAGTGTCCCACAACACTTTCAAAAACCTCTTCTCTAACAGTCAGGCATGTGAAAAAGGACGAACGCAAGTATTATGAAGAGCTGTTGAAGTACAGCCGGGAGCATCTAATGCTCTACCCCTACCACCTGTCTGACATCATGGTCAAGGGTCTGCGGGTCACCCCCTTCTCCTACTACATCAGCATCATGGAGGTACAGACATGACAACTAATTGAATAACTTTGACCATAATCACGTTTTCATTCTTTTTTTTGCAGCTTTTAATTGTAAAGAGATAGTAATGGGTAGAATAGGAAGTTTACTCATTTAATTTTCTTGAACTTCCACATTATTTTGTCTAGACTTATCACTGATTCTGTGAAAACACTTACAGCATATGGTAGACATGGGCTGGCATCCAAACGTTCAGTGTTTTACTGATCTAGTTTGAAATTGTTTTTCTTCCTTTAATGATAGAGTCAATAGAGAAGTATTAACTTACAAGATTATTACAGCACAAGTTCTGCTTTCCGATAACGCTTCAGACAGGTATGTTTGCTAGACGTTAGTGTTTTGTTTGCACAAATGAGGATTACTGTAAATGACTCATGCAGAGAGCCAGCTTACTGTATTTTCTCATTATAACGAAACAGTGCCTGTTCTCTCTCTTTGTTTGACTTCTGGTGTCGCTTATGCAAATGCATTTACCGGTGTTCTTAGGAAGTTTTTAAATGATGCTCTGAGAGCATTCATAGGGAAAGTTCACTATCATTATTCACAAACTTTTATGTCTGTCTTTTTCTCTTCCATGCAATGAATGTGTATGGGAACCAGGATGCCAAACTCCTAAAAATAAGAAAAAAAAAACTATAAAAGCATCCAACAAGTAGTTTATGACTTTGCGTGAGAAAAATTCACTTGCATTGTATTTGGAAAATAGCAGCTTGGACCTTTTACTGTAAACTTTTTTTTTTATGTTCTCCATCGAGGAAAGAAGGTCATATGGGTTTTGAAAGGCAAGAGGAAGAGTAAATGATGATCGAATCATAACTCTGTGTTGTTTCATTGGACTTCTTTTGATTGCAAGTGCATGACCCAGTCTCTTTCCTCTTCATTCAGGACATCATGAACTGTGAGAAGAGTTATGATTCCCTGCCCAACTTCACTGCTGCTGACTGTAAGTTGTTCTCTCTCTGTCAGAGCTAGGAATCATTATTACTGTTGCTGACTGCTCATGCACAATAACGAGGCCACAAGCCACTAGAGACAAATGTACGTTGCTCACTCAGAGTGAAGTGCCACGAAATTACTCTGACTAGTAGTGAATGTAAATATTTTAATGAATGTACTTTGCTAATTCTTCAGAAGAAATATGTCTTTGCTTTTTCCCTGACCACAAATAGATGCATTTACTGCTTAATGTGGATCAGACGTGGCATACATGCATTTACTAAATGAAAATGTCAAATATATGAACATACAGAAACATGGGTAACATTTTATGTTTAAAAATGCAAACAATTTAAGTTTCCTTTCAAGGCTTCAGTCATATTTAGATTTAGCTTAATATTATTATTTTTTAAAATACACTAATGATCATAGTTAATGAATTGTAATATTAATAATGTTAATTAATTAACTGAAATGTTCAAAATGTATTAGTATAATGTATATAGAGATTAATATTATACTGGAATAATAAATATTTATTGTTAATCATGATTCCTAATACATTTTCGGATGTTATTCAATTTAATATTATGTTGAAATAGTTTGTGAAAGTGTCACAATCTAAAAATGAAATATGAAGTAGGATTATAAAATGTATTTATGACAATGATAAGGTTACATTAAATGGTGACATTAAAATGAAAGCAGTTTTAAATGGTTGCTGAGGTACAAAGTGTAAAATACTGTGTAAATAGACAGACATTGACATAAAATGTATTTAGATTTTGGATCGTGGCATTTAATGGCTAGTTGGATTATTCATTCGTGCAAATGAGCTTTGCAATCACTACAAATGAGCAACATGAAAGTGTACAAGAACCTGACAAGAAGAAAAACCATCACATATTATTTTGTGGAAAATCTTTGAATTTGATTTTTTAAAGTATCATTGCATTTTACGAACCCCTTTTATTTACCCATATGTCTTGTCATTATTCAACTAAAAGAAATGTGCTGGTGTATCTTCTGGAAATTGATTCTTATGTGAATTGCAGGTAATGATTAAAGTGAATTGTGTAAGGCTATACAGTCATACATATACTTGTACACGATAGCATCTGGGTAGAAAATCATTGGCATAATAGCACATCATTAAACTACGTTATGAAACAAATCATTTGTAATTGACCCGTAATAGCTGGCTGTGCATGCTCAGAGATCTCACAAAACATGGTCTTTGGGTTGGGTAAACAGAAGGTAGCCAGCAGGCTATGCATGGGTTTCTCGCTCTAATCTCTTTGTCTGAAGTGAAGCTGCACTCCTGCCC
>JAUMHR010000076.1:7214571-7227718 GCA_032361145.1 Enteromius fasciolatus
TTTTTTTACTGTATATAAGAGTATTTAAAAATACTGTGTTTGCAGACATGCACTGGCATATTGAGCTGCGATGAGCATGCCAGTGCATGTCTGCAAATATTTCTAGCAAAGCAAATTTGAATCCAGCCCATTTTTATACTGATCCCAGTCCCAACTCTTTACCCCATCATTTCCTGTCCTCTGTCCACTATCTGTATTAATAAATGTGGCAAAAGGCATATACACTTCCATTTAAATGTTTGGGGTTGGTAAGACATAAATAATATAATAAAATCATAAATATAATAATAATTAAATAATAAAAATCATATTTAATATTATTATTTAATATTGTTGTCAAATATTATAATTCAAATAAAATTTTTCTATTGTAATATGTTATTGTTATATATAATAATTATGTGCAATAAATTTAAAGCTGCAGTCTGTAACTATTTGTATAAGTACATTGCTTTAAATGTGAAAGCGACTTTATATGTCAAGTTAATTTTGTAGTATTTTGTTTTGTAGTTAATGCATTCTTTTACTTTTACATACTGCATCCTTTTCCAGAAATTAAAACTAAATTCAATGTGTAATGAAATAATGAATCTGCTGTAATTAAGTAATTACCAATCATCCTTGTACAAATAATGGGTTGTTGATCTTTCATTATAATTAGACATGTTATAACATGCTAAAAATAAACATGTAAATAATCCTACACATAGAGAACCAATTCTATATATGTATTTCAGTATAAAAATATAAATATTTCACCTTTGGCACATTTTATTATCATAGACGCCCCCCCCCTACTACAGTGACAGATAGCATTAAAATTGGTGGTGTGAGAAATCACACTTGTCTCTCTGATAGTCTGTGACTGACCTCTTTTAATCAGAAGCAACTTCTCTTTAATGAATGCATAAAAAGTGTTAAGAAAAACGAAGCATATTTAAGCAGCATTATGCATATTTCATTATGCTCATTTACTAAACTGGACTAAAGAATAAAGAACACACTTTCTTTCTTTTGCAGTCTTCAAGAGTTACTACATTCCAGTCGAAAACTGGCATTAAAAGTTCTCAGTTTTGTTCATTCATTCCAGGTAAATCTTCACTACAGGAACTTAAAGTGCACCAATTATGGGTAATAAAATGTTGATATTTTGGTTTTGGGAGTCTCCAACAACAGGCCAACATGCTTGCAAATTATAATTAGTGCCAATGGTTATCTTGACATTAATCTGCAGTGATTGGTCAGTGGGTCTCATTTTTATTTCATCTTGCCTGTAATGTCTAATAAAGCATTGTTTAAGAGCGCAGTGCTGTTTTTTTACAGCATTACTGGGGAAACAGCTATTTTTTATGCTCCAAAAGTGGTAACTAGTGTCAAAGAATGAATTTGCATTTTTATTTAGACCAACACAAAAAAACAAAAAGTGGGCAGGCAATATGCTATTGCTTCAATGATTCAGAGTGGACTCTTTCTTTTGAGAGACAGTAACTTTATGCACGGTGCACTTTCAAACTTAGCAGGTTGTTTTTATTCACTTAGAGCTGTGTTACACACTGCATGAAAAGTCGTTTTCAAAAAATAGGGGCACTTTTATGAAATCTTATGGAAATTTCTATTGTGGATCTATATTTTTCTAGTTATGTTCTGCTCTGAAATATTTCATCATCTAGAAATTGCTCTATGAGAGTGCAATCTCTATAAGATTGGGCAAGAAGTGTGAGACCTATGGTATTTTTCACTGTCAGGTGTTCTTTGTGTGTTGAGTTGACTATTTTTCTCCGTCCTTTACAGGATGGAAAACAGCCCGCGGACCCTGACAGTGGGGTCTCGGGTCCCCTGAGTCAGCCCCCGGCAGAGTCTGGCGTCCCTCTCCCCGCAATCAACCTGCTCTTCGAGGACGGCGAGCTGAAGGAATGGAGCGGCCGAACACCGCCCTCCCTGCACATCTCTGCTCCACAGAGAGATCAGCCCACATAAAACACCATCCTCAAAATAACCCTGTTCAGATCCACACCGTATACCGCTTATGTCATGAGTTACCATGTTACCTGTGGCTCTCGATCACAGCCATCAAGAGCTGCTGCCGCCATCCGTCATGCCTGGATGCGAGCGTCCAGAGTAAAGTCCCGACGGCATCAATCACACGTCCCATTCACCCAATTACAAAATAGAAAATCTATTTACAAAAAACCTTTTAATGTGTATATAGACTTTGCTTGGAAAACATAGGACCAATCCCGGGGTTGGATAAAGTCGCCCCTACTCGTATTACCATGTTTTGTGACCTGATGCATGATATCACTGCACAAAATCTCAAAAACTACTTGACTGAATCAGCAGGGTTTGAAAACAAAGTTGAGGTTTACGTTTTGCACAAAGCCTGTGGATTAACATTCAGGTTTATTCAGTTTTTCTTTGGAAATCAAGACCTTGATTATGGTTTATTAGTTAGTATTCCAGCTGGAAATCATGTCCGTCTCAATTCTGCTTAGCAGAGGAGCGTTTCTGCTTCACTGAGACCAAAGACCAACTTGTTTTATGTTGATTTTTACTATTATTTTAATTTTCGCTGCCTTGTTTGCTTTGTGCTCATTAGACTACTGTATCACCGAATGCGTTTATTCCACTAGGCCAGTTTCAACATGTTCCCACTATCTGCTTTGGTCCACAAACCTTCAAGTAGTGATAATAAGGTCATCAATTATCCATCAGTACCTAGATGTGTTGAATATCAGTATAAGTTTAGAGTTTATTGTGCGAATATGCAGAAATACAGCATTAAAATCTCCCTCAGTGGCCTGATTCCCCCACCCCCCTCATGCCTTTACTGAGGGTTCTGCCAGTGTTTCCCCAATCAAACCTTATGGTAGTGGTGTATGAAGACCGATTAGAGATCTTGGTGCTGCATGATGAGTGTGTAGAGTCGTTGTGTGTATTGTGCACCATCCTCTCCTCATCTCTTTATTTCCCCTTTCCATTCCTTCCTGCATTGATACGATCCAAAACAACACCGGCTCCGTGCCTGACCCTGTCACAGTGTTAGGGGGGTAAAAAAAAACAATAGTTTTATAAAGTCACCCTGCATTTTAGGAACTCTCTGTTGTAGTGTACTTGATGGGACTGTAAACATGCTCTTGTAATTAAATGGGTACAGAAGTTACATTTTCCCCCTCACGCCATCCCATTCTCCAAAATATATGTCATAACAAATGAATATGTAAAAAGTATATGAAAGCACTAATAAATATGTTACAAACACGCCCATTGCAAGTGGAGTTTGTCATTTAAAAAGCTGTTTTCTTCAGGTTGTTGATGGGTCGGCTACAGACAGGCTGGCTCCCCTGTGACAGTAATTACTATAGCAACACAAATTCAGGGTGTCACCAGAGGGCACTGAGGCTCTGAATTGGGGCATCATGTCATCATAGGAATAGAAGAAGAAGAAGAGGATGCCTGTCAACAATTTGTATTGAGATGCTCTGCAGTTTTTATTTTATGATATGTGTTAGGCCAGTGCATGTAGTGGTTTGATTTTCTGTCATTAATTTTATAATTAATCTTCTTGTAGCTTAATAATTAAAACTGGTTTTATCTGGAGGTTTGCTCTTTAAATCTAGGTCAGTGACTATAGACAGAAACTTTCAATATTTCAAGAAATGTGTGTACGGGAGGAAATTTGACACAGCGGGTGGCTACCCTATCCATTTTTATTGTAGATGTGCTGCAGCATATGAAACTTTTACACCAAGAAATACAGACTTAGAAGGAATATATCCTTCTACTTCGGTTTCACTGTATTTTCAGCCTTTCATGTTTCTAAGCAGTTCATGTAGAAAAACAAAACTGCCGTTATCCATGCGATTATATATCTTGATGTAATTTGTCATTTAATTAGAAGAAGGGTAAATACTTTTATTTACAGTTTAAACAATTCTAAAGTTTTTTTTCTGATTTTAGAGCACAGGATCCGAAAATGTATTGCCGTATTTTTGATACTGTTACAGAGCCCTTCACAACCTGTACGCAGAAAGCAAAACAATCCACACCAACAGATTGTGTTGACACCAACAGTTATGTTGTCCGTCTTTAAATGCTCAAGCTTCTTGAGGTGGAAAATCATACTGAATATAAGTGTAATGTTAACTTTATCTAACAATTTTGTTTTTTGAATTATGAAATGTTAACTGAAAAACTAATAAAAAACAGTGACGTAAACTCAGAATTGCGAGTTTACAGTATGTAAAAGTCTGAATTGCAAGTTAAAAATTCACCTTTTCTTAAATTTAATTTGATCCTTTGCGGAAAACTGTCTTCCGTATTATTCTCCTACAGTAAGTAGTTTATTAAAATCTTAAGCCTTATTTGCATACAAATGTTCGCAAGTTTTCTTTCTTAAAATGGACTTTAGGAATGCATATTTAGGTATTGTATGCCTTTTGTTTATTTTGGGTATTTTTTTACTTCACTATTTTGTTAAAGTTATTTTTTTTACTATTTTATGGCAACTGCTGCTGATTATATAAATCAATGAGTCACATTTAGACTATTTTGACCGATATGATCAGTTTAGAAAACACGAATGACATACGGTATACCAGAAATATTACGCAAAATATAGTCTCAATAATTTGTCAGTAAAAGGAGTGTATCGACACCCCTGTGTGTGTACAAAATATACTTTATATTATGTAGCCTAATTATTAACTCAATTTTTATTTATATATTTTGTTTGTTGTTTACAGCTATTGTTGCTCCTCTAATATATCAAGAGCGGCTGCAGTAGGCTACTGTAAACAGGACATCCCTGGGTGAGCAGCTTTATCATATTAATAATTCCTAATGACGCCTGTCTAAACTGCTTTACACCGTGTTGTGCTTTTTCTGCGATGTCTCTTTAAATGAAGCAGCGTGTGTATTGAGTGTGGTTGGTTTTCTTCAGCTCTGCCTGTTAGTTCGCATAACATCTGATAAACCCGAGGTGCAGTTCCAAACACAGAACATTTTCACAAACAAACAGAGCGCTTTACGTTTCTGGAAGGACGGAAATAACGTGTCTGCCGCTCTATTCGGAAACAGTAGCGACATACGTTTTATCAGAATGCCAGCGACGCTTTGAAGAACTTTCTGCTCGGAAACATCAGGTGTGATAGGATTACTAACAACACGAATCATTGGATATACAGACTGGATGTAACCTCTGTCTTATATCACACAATAACTCTACTTATACATAGAGCTTTTTTTGGAATTGTGATGCGCGCGGACCTGGCATACTACGCAGCTTTAGTAAGCAACTATCGGCGCGGACGGAGCATCGCAGTGAATCTAACGTTACTTCCAGATGTCCATCTCTCTCTGCTCTTAACAGGTGGAGCTCATTTCACTCCATCTGTCCGCTGCTGAAGTGGCATATATGGGCAACCAGGTTGACAAACTGTCACACCTAAGTTACGCCGAAGTTCCCACTACCGACCCTAACGGACTGGACACGGAGGAAGACGGCCCGCGGATCGGCGTCTCCTACATTTTCGCCACCGACGACGACGAACTGGACGATAACCATCACCAGCATGTCGATGTATCGGAGCAGGAGGAGAAAGAGAAGCACTACAACGAGCTGGACTGCGCGGTTTACCACCGAGACGAGTGCATTTATGAGAGAAGTAGCAGCACTACGGAACTGGAGACGTTCAGCTCGGAGAATTTATTGAACAAATGTAAGCCCGGGGACGTGCTGGAGTTCGTGTCCGCCGGCCAGTACCCGCACTGGGCTGTGTACGTCGGGGACTTCCAGGTGGTGCACCTGCACCGGGCGGAGGTCAAGAATAGTTTTCTGACCGATGCTAGTCAGGGCAGGAGGGGCAGGATCGTAAACGAGCTGTACAAATTCAAGCCCCTCAGTCCTGACATGGTGGTGCAGAACGCGATGGAGCAGGTGGGCGCCAAAGACAGAGAGTTAAGTTGGAGAAATTCGGAGTGTTTCGCCGCGTGGTGCAAATTCGGCAAACGGGAGTTCAAGATGGGAGGGGAGCTACGGATAGGAAAACAGCCGTACAGATTAAAGCTCTTCTTGCCTGACAAACAGTTTCATGTGCTGGAGTTTCAGAGTTTGGAGGATTTGATTATGGAAAAGAGGAGAAATGATCAGATCGGCAAAGCGGCAGTTTTACAGGAGTTGGCGCATCATTTGAGCAATAGCGGAAGTGAAGCGAACGTTCATTGACGTTCAACAGGTAGCGGAGAGAAATGTATCCCAACATAACATGTGCGTGATTCTCACGAAACCCGTCCAGAATATTTACCTGCAGCAGAGTTAAAATAAACATATATAAATATATATTTTTTTGTTTAAAGAAAATGACCGAACTGGGACAGATTATGATTGGTCAACACAACGACACCGTTCTAACTCTTCATTATATCACTGCGCCGCTCCCATAGCAGATGTTCGGTCATGTCAGGGACTACATCTTTTAGCGGAAGCATATAACTTAATAAATTTAATAATAATAATTATAATAAAAAGTTTACATACAAAATGTGTTCTTGAAATTTTTAATTTGTTGCAAGTGTCTTTTTAAAAACAATAAATCACTCTAGGCCATGCTGCGTTGTGAATATAGTAATGGCTAAAGGGAATCAGCTAGTGTCCCAGTATTGACAATTTATAGCACATGTTGGGTTTATTGGTTAAGATGTTCTGGATTGTAACTAATTGTGAAGCGTTCTTTTTCATAACAATTAAGCAAAAATGTTGTGTGGTGAAAATATATATCACTGTAGGCTAGTATCATCTTAAATTTATGTTGAATAAATTAAAATGCATAGAAAATAATGGAAATAGCGAGCCTAAAAGTAAGCAGGCTGAATTACGGTAATGAGAATTGAGTGGTAAAACTTGCTAAATTGTCTTAAAATTAATGTTACGATGCAAAACATCTTAATCGTCGTAAATGTAGGCTTCATTTACTTTTAGCAAATATATTTTTTCTCTTTATTTTGAGGCTTCGTGAGATTCATCAATATGTTGGTATCTGACGTTGCATATTATGATGACAAATTATGTTAATTTTCCTTCTGTTGGAAATCGAAATAATTTCACACATAGTTAATAAATATTTTAAGTTGGTTGGTATTGTTTTTCAAATAGATTGCCTCTCAAGTTGTAAGCTATTCTCTATAATGTATAATCAGACTCTCTGTGAGTTGCAAATTAGCCATAAATCATCATATGTGGACCTTGCTTTATAAAAGTTTTGGCACACATGAAGTTACAGCAAGTAAACAGTGACTGAATCCACCTATTTACCCGCTCTCTCTAGTATTTCAGTGTTCATCATCGCATCTGAGAACATGTCTGACCCTACATCTTGCTGTATATGGTTTATTTATGTCAGTATGGTGCATAAAACAATAGTTTTGTGTATTTTTGCGACTTTGGAGCTCCTACAGTTACAGTGGAATTCACTGTTATAAATTTAGCAATATAGCTGTACATGTGCATCTGGTGCAAATCAATCTTATCAAACTTCCAGACAGATGTTTGGCAAAAAGCAGGGGTAATGATTTTGAAACTGATACTTGAAGGTAAAATCACACATAAAATGTGTAAAAAATCCTGACAGAACTTGGTTAGAAAAGGATGGATACGGGTTAAAGTTTTTCTATTTATCTTTTTTATATTATACACACACACACACACACACACATATATATATATATATATACTTACATACATATATATTACTTTTTTATTCCTAGACGCCAGATAATATGGTGGAGTTGGAAAGCTACAGATGAAAACATGAGCTTGTTTTTTTGATTGAAATCATTTGATGTAGTGTTTCAATATTCAGAATACGCTTTAATCCTGAGCCTCTTTAATGCCTTGCAAACTCTCCACGACTTTCATTTGCAAGGCTGCCAAAGTTGGCTTACCCTCTAATTGTCCTCCCACTTGTGAATTTTAATACAATTTTCTCTGAGTGTGTGAATTGAATTTGATGATGTAAAGCCGCAGAAAAGAAGCTCAAAGCAACAGTTTGCTAACGCTTGGTTAAATAAATATAGCAAAGGCCAAGGCATAAAAATGCCACGTAGGTAATAATTTATTAATCTCTGTTTTGGAACTCTAAAATAAGAGCCCTAACAAGTGCCACAGGTGGTACAGTTCATAGCCAGTCAGTCATGAGACTATGAAGCAAATGCTTCATCCAAAATAGACTTTAACCTCAAACTCTGCCTATGGGAAAACATCAGGTGTTCGAAGGGTCGAAACACAATGTCACAGAAACTTGGTGTGACTTATCTCTCTGAACAGGAGCCCTGCCTTTGAGATATGCCACAGATGACGTGTTTTGTTACAGGAGGAAGGGGTGTTTTATGATTTGAGCCCAATCGCACTGCCACAGGGCCACTCTGAGTAAACACGGGATGCTGGGAAACAGGGAAGTAATTACAACTGCCATACTGTGAGTGAGTAATGGCTGCCCACAATGGCAACAAGACAGTCTTTGTGAATCATTGGAAAGCCAACACTCTTGCCAGCTTGAGACAACAGCCCCCTAATGAGCACTTAGTCTGTGATGTTTTGAATGCGATCTGACTCGGTGACATTGCTCTTTGTGCTGTGAGAGCAGGTCTCTGCCCTGTTCCTTCAGCTGAGCTGTGTATAGTTAGCAGTTTCCACCATAGAGCTGTTTTTGGTTTAGAATTAGAATTAGAATTAGTATGAGAAATTCCTGAGGGAACCCATGGCAGCCCTCGGGGTTAGGCAACACACTGACCTCTTAATTAAACAGTTCTGTTGGTTTGAACTATGCAAGTATAATAATAGACCATGGATACTTAAGGAGACTTTTGTGTTTCACAGAGATCTTTGAAATATCATTAAATGAAAATGTTTTTTAAAAAGTTCCAACCAGTGACATTAATCAGATCCATAGCTCCATATATTATCTAAAACAATAAAAGTAATAACTCAATAATTGTTTGTGATGGTCATCAAATCCCAGTGTTCTATAATGGAATGAATTCTCTAATTGATAGAATTTTTAAAAAATTCAAAATTAAATAAGTAATCCAGTAATGTTTTTCAGATCTGAGTGTTTTCACTACTGATTCGATTTTCTAAATCAAACTAAATAATTAAAAATGAGTATGCTGCATTCTTCAAGTACTTTTTTTGCTGAATAGATTTCCTAGTATTTAATCATTTATTTATTAGAGAATTCCTCTGTGTAATCTAACATCAATAAATGAAAATTGAAATAATTAGAAAAGTGACTGATTAGATCCCAGTGTCATTGTTGCTGCAGGAATTCTCGAACTCATAAAATAAATAAATAAAAATAAGAAATTATGGAAACAATTAAAAAAAGATTATGGAAGCCATTGACTCTTAGTGTTCTTATTGTAGCTGCATATACTCCCAAATAAGAAAAATAAATAAAAAAGAGAAAAATATAAATATTTAAAAAGAATAGTTCAGTACATACTCTCAATAAATTAACAAAAAACTTTAAACAAATAAATAAATACTTAATATTTAAAATTATTTAAAAAGTAGGCCTATCGTGTCAAAATTGTATCTGCACAAATTCCTAAATAAAAGTTACATTAAAAAAATGTTAAGAAAGAAAGAACAATCTAATTATTTTAAAAAGAGATATCAACCATAAAACCCCTAATAAACAGATAAATCAAAAAGTGTAGTCCAGTGACCACAAACCCTGTGTCCTTATCATAGCTGCATGGTTTCTGGCAGACCTTTATTTCGGATGACCTGGGTTGAGATGAACTTGCGAAGCTCATTTGTCAGTGCTTAAATCAACTTTGTCAAGCGTGCTTATTTAACCACAGCAAAATCTTTTCCTTGCTTATCATTATCTCATTACTCTTCATACCTGAGTCATTATGTAAATCCCTTTTATGCTGTAATGTCTCAAGCGTTCGATAGCCTTTCATAATAACATTTAATTAATATTATAAATGTAGTCACAGTTTTCTTGCAAATTACCATGCAAGTTAAGAGCGTGTCCTTTAATGATATACCTCTGATATCCTTAGGGCTTTACAAAATGCCTTTTAAAGTCATGTTTAAATTATGCTAATATTTCAGTGAGATTAAGCCTCAACCATCCTTTTAAACGCTTGCAGTAGTGACACTATACAAGGCCTCTCTTTTACGAGACATAAAAGGCTACAGCAAATTTAGTTTTAACTGCAATACCGAGCAGGAAGGAAGTTACTTGCAGTTTATTTGTTTTTTCACTTTTACTTGTGGATCTTCCTGTTGCAAGCCACTGCATGTGTACTGTAGTTTCATGCCACATCATCTGGGGGAAGTTTTTTTTTTCCTTTTTAAAGCTGCAAACTTATTTGTATTCAAAATTTACATCAGTCGGCACACCTATAAGAAGTATTTGTATTCGGATTATTTAGACTGGTTCAGGTAGCCCTGCGTGATTCATCGCAACAGAGAAAAGTAGCTCCGGCTACAATGTTCTTCTGCAAGACGCACACAGTTCTGTTTATTTACCACTAGCGCACCAAAAGTTACGGACTTTAAACTTTAAACAAGCGTTTAAATACAATATTTTGACAGAAAATGCACCCCCTCCTCATTTCCATTTAAATGTCGTCCTCCAACAACATATTTGTGAACCAAAAAGAAATATTCATTGATGTCTCTGAAATTAAAAAAACATATTTCCCACTACAAAGGTGCCTTTCCTTTTAAGCTTCTTGGGTTTGTTTGAATGTTCCACATTTACATTAGGAATTTTATACCTGTTCTTCAATGCAAATTAGTTCTGCTAGATTAGACGAAAGTGTCATTGGACAGCAATTGTGGAGTCTACCAAAAAATTTCGATTGAATTGAAGGCTGGCTCTATAGCTGCAGCAGTTCCAAGTCACCCTTTTGAACCTTTTTGTTGTCTGCTTTGTGTCAATGTCCTGATGGAAAATCAGTCTTCACCATGCGGATCTCTGGCTAAATGAAAGGTTCTCCAAGGTAAAAATGGAGGTAAAAAATCCCCACAGCATGGCACTGTGAAGTGCATTTGGTTTGCGCTCCATAGGCACTCTCAGGACAAAGAGCTCAATTTTAGTTTCATCAGTCCACACATTGTTCCTCAGAAGGTGTCAGATGTTCTCAAAATCTAGGCTTGATTTAATGTTGGTCAGAAGTGTATACCTTCTGGCCCCTCTCGGAGTCATGACTCATGACCTGTGAAGTTCTGTAGTGTGTGTGTTGATTTCCAGGCTGTTTTACTATTTCTGCCTAAAAAGACCTGCAGCTTTTCTTCTGGGGGTTTTAACCTGCCTCTTGGTCATTTTTCTGAAAGCTGCTCTTATTCTCACTTTGACAGTCTTCTTGCATCATGGTTTAAAGCTTTGACAGGTTTCTCAGACTTCATGTCAAAGTTAAGTTTAGAAACCTCTTTTAAGCAATTGTTTTACCTTACACAGTGGGCAGCATTGAAGAATGCTGTGTAATTGGAATGCATGTCTTCAGTAGACAGTACAGTGATTAAAGGAGAAATACAAGTAATGGATTTTGATTTATGCAGAAAGTGAGAGTGAGTCAAATCTTCAATTTAGACAGTTCAAAAAAATTTTGAAAAAAACTTTTTTGAGTAACGTTCAGTAATGTCTATATGGCGTTGCATTGTGTACAGTAATCAGTAATTTTTGCACATTTGTCAGCTGCCTCTTGCTCACTGGATGGAGTCACTGGAAATAAATGAGAACACTTTGTTAACTTAATAGATTCATTTGAAAACCACCAAAAAGAAATTGTATTACTTTTAAAACAATGATCTCTCAGCCATCACAAAACTCTGTACAGTAACATCTTGCTATATTAAAGGTGCATGCAGTTATTTCTTCTTTTAAAAGGTTTGTTGTAATTTTCAAAAACAACTGTTATCAGAAAGATAAGACAAGACCTTTCTGCATGTTTTCATCGCGTACTGCTTAAGTAGGTACTGTACTACATTTAAAACTGAACGTACTCCCTGACCGTTAAAAAGTATGTTATATATAGTATTAATGTGGGTAGTATGACTGCAATTCGGATGTACTACATCCGCCATATTGATGTTGTCACATGTCATGCGTTGTCACAACAGCACGACAATTTAAACTTTCAACAAGTCATCCGTTTATTTAGATTGTGTTACACAAGTGCAATTTAATAAACAACGTTTTTTCCTGAGGTACTTACACTTGAAATGAGCCGTGTCTCAACTTTCATCAAAAGTTACATAGAGCATCATGGGATAGGAAGGTGAATTTCGAATACTATGAATTCGGACATACTACTTGCCTCGCATGCTGTTTTTCGCGTAATATATAGTAGGGAAGTACGCGATTTCGGACGCAACAAATGATTTCCGTATGGAAATAAAATAATGCCATAAAGATTTGCACGAGAAGAGTATGTGTTGTGCAAGTCTACAGTACATAATATTGCAAGTGTAAATTAAATTTTACAAGCGCAATAATTTTTTTAAAAATAATTTTTAACAAAAGATACATTTGGCCATATTTGGGCGAAAAAATAGTGCCAAAAGTCTAAGCGCGGAAAAATGGAAATCGGAAGAATACAGATCATATTTATTTTGCATTAGCATGAATCCGCAGTTTCACAATACTTGAATTACACTTGCAAAAAAATTAAAGAGTGCAAATCTTGTTTTCCTCATGCTTGAATCTCGATTTGCGCTTTTAAAATCTTTTCTTGCTCTTGCAAATTTAATGTAGGCTTGCAAACTTATGTACATTTGCACAACACATACTCTTCACGTGCAAGTCTTTAAAGCATTATTTTATTTCCATACTTCCGGTCATTTTGACGCTCTCGACAGCGGCGGTGTGAACGCATGGTAAGTCAGCGTTTGTAAGCTTAGAGCTTTGTCTACAGCCGTTACCAGGGAAACCTCTCCTTTCTTGTGCTTAAAGCACCTCCTGCTGCAGGGCCGGCCCGTGGCATAGGCAGTATAGGCAAATGCTAAGGGCGCTGTACATCCAGGGGACGCCAGAAATGGAAATAGTTCAGGTTCAGATTCTACTGCTAGTGTACATACACTCATAAGAAACTTAATAGTATGTCTTGTACACAATTTTATTTAAATAACACA
>JAUMHR010000076.1:7227818-7260835 GCA_032361145.1 Enteromius fasciolatus
AACTTTGCATTTTCCGCCAGTCTTAGTACACGATGCGACTACAGAAGAGTCAAGTTTTAAACAGGTTTAAATAAATTAAAAAATATCGAAACTCTTCAGTCATTTTATAGTGCGACGCTAACTGGTCTAATGTTTCACCATGTCATGTTTCACACTTTGTAATGTTGTTTTGCACCTCTCGGCCACCGTAAGTTATGGCCACAAAAGTTTGTTTATGTTGTTGTTGAAACCGTCTATTAACCTTCTATTGTCTTAACACCTCTGTGTATCACCATGAGCCGGGTTCGATTTGGTTTTGTTTGTGTATGTTTATTTTTTTTCACACTCCCCATTGACTTCCATTATATGACTGACAGTAATGGTTTAAGTTAAAAATCTTTGTTTGTGTTCTGTTTTCATTTTTGGGTGATCTATCCCACTTAAATTCATATTTTATTTAAACTAATAAAATACTAATAAAAGATTTGAATTGTGTTAAAAAAATATATAATAACTACCAGGGGAAATTTGTGTAGTTTATAACAACAACAATATAGCCTAGATCTATCATTATGAAAAAAAGGGTCTGAATATAAACTTGTTTAATTTGGTGAATTGTTTTGTATTTCATTATTATTATTATTATTATTGCAAAATGCTAAATATAGGGGTTGGATATAACCTGTTAAGTTTGTTTAGTGCTTATTTTAAGTTGTATTTTATTATTATTACTTTGTTAATTGTTATAAATCTATTATTATAAAATGCAAAAAAGTGTCTGAATATAAAGTGGTAAATCAGTGCTTATATTTTATCTTTAATTACCATTGTTCTTCCACATGAAAGACAAACATGTCATGAAGCAATTTTGTCAGGCTACGTAGTAAAATTAACTTTTACACACTGTTTGTGTTCTGCTTTGAACATCCTAGAGGAAGGCCTGTTTGATTATTTATCTTATTTCTCCAGAAGAAAAGCGTATTTGATCGGCAACATAAAAGCTATCATAGAAGAACATGGAAACCACTGCTGGACTCATGAAATATTGTTTTCCGCTGTCTCAAAAAACCACATCAATACATTTTTTATAAAGGTAGATTGAATTTGGTCCTACACTGTAGACGTATGAAAGAGCTTTGAAAGGTTTTAGAGTTTGTCCTTCAGAACTGCTGTTTAAACAGCGTAATGACACTGAATTTAAAGGATTAAATTACTTTTAAAGCTGGTGATAATTAATAAATGGCCAGAAGTGTAATAAGGTGACATAAAAATGCCAAACACACCTATCAATCATCTAGACTCCGTGAGTTATATTTTCATTCTGGATATGTGTTAAAATGAACTCACACGGGTGTATTTGGAGTACCTGCTGGCTCAATCAAAGCAATGGAAATTCGGGGGCCTCATTGTGATGCCGGGCAGCATCATAACACTGGGCGCACAATAGAAAGTCACTGCATGTGGTGCTGATAGATGCAGGGCCTTATTCTAATTTGATTAATGTTGATTTTTCTCCTTTATGAGACAAGCATGACATGTCTGAAAATACAAGACATTAGCATATCAATCATATCAGGTTCCTTTGTCAGCATTGTAAACGGATACATTAAATATTTTATAATGTAGATAACAGTTTAGGATTAGGATAATTTGTGGAGATAATGACAGAATACCGTCTTCACATTTTATTGAATTAGTGTCATTTTAATGCAATGATAAAGGCCATTAAGACATGACAAAATATGTGTTTTAAAATGTAATTTATTCCTGTGATCAAAGCAAAATTATCAGCATCCATTCCTTAGAGTCACATGATCCTTCAGAAATCATTCTAATATGCAGATTTGCTGTTCAAGAAAAATGTTTCTTATTATTATCAATACCAGTTGTGCACATTTTTGTCAGTATTCTTTGATGAATAGAAATATCCAAAAGATCAGCATTTATCTGAAAACGAAAAAAACGATTATACTCTACTCAGTTTTTTTGTGATTTTTTGTAAAATTTGAATGAAGGAGCATGTGACTGGAGTAATGCTACAAAATCCGCTTTAAAACTTTTTTCACTTTTTAAAATATATTCAAATAGAACACAGTTATTTTAAGTAGCCTATTAAAAATATGATAAAATTGTATTTGTTCTTGCCGTATTTAACACAGGTGTAACGTTTCCGTGTAAGAGTGGAGCAGGCGAAGGAGCACAAAACAAACTAGGAATGTTACAACAGGCTTGGTGAGCAGAAGAGACTTACAAAATCCTTCTGGTCAAAAACTTTTGGCTGGAAGCGTATAAGAGTTGAACAAATGACTTTTTTCAAAGGTTTGAGGTCTGTACAATTTTTAAATAAATCAATAATTCTATTTAACAAATACACATTAACTTTAAAAGTGACAGTAGATTTATAACGTTATGCAAACAGCAGCACAACTGGATTTGGTGTAGGGCATATTTCCAACATGATAGAGAATTAACCTATAGCGACAGTCTCGGATATTTAACATAATAAAATCTCAGCAATATATAAATGTGCCAGGGTTGACATATTGAACCTGCATTTTAGTAGAACTCAGTGGACATTTTTTCTTTGAAACTGGTGAAATGTGCAGTAAAGTATGTATAAACCATTTTATTTATTATCATTTACATAAATTACATTTGAAATATATATGCAGTGCTTCATGGGAGTGGGGGTGTCATGATTTGCTTACTACAGTTTCTCGATTGATGGATCTGTCTCTTCAGGATTCATCTATACCGTATTTGATCACTTGGGATTTGGCTATTAAATGTGATTTTTAAATACTTAAATTGAAATAACGCTGACTATTGATATTCCATCAATCAATAACCATGTATCTCATAATAGGTCAGCTTAAAAAGTTTACACACAATTGTTTTAAAATCAATTTCTCTATGGACAAAACAAATGTGATTTTCCTTCCTGAACAGACCTACAGTAGAGCTCAGAGCTCTAGACTTCCTTGATTATACAAACCCTTCTTAAGATTTCTTTGTCAGCTAGTCATTCAAGAAACCCACTGACATGTCGATTAAGAAAAAAAGATGTTGTTTTGCGCATCCCTAGCTGGTGCACATTACTTTCTGATCAACTGAGTGCTTTTGAACAACAGCCTAATGTATTTGCAAGAGAGCTTAAATGTGTTGGGAATAATCAACGCTTTTTTTTGTGTGTTGAGACAGGGATTGGTTATGCATTAATTCTTTTAAGAGAAGAGGGCGTCTTGAGGTCTGCATCATGTAGATAAGTGTTGTGGAGGACTGGCCTTATCTGTCTTTACAGCTCTCTCACTTCTCCTGTCTGACTCATAAATGCTCCTCCAGCCCAAACCTCCATCATTCATAATACTACACCTTTACTGCTAAGAGGACCCAACGGTGAGTGAGTTAAAAGTTTTATGTCAGAAAAGTAAATGACTTGAGCAAGGTAATTTGTAGTAAATGTGTTCTGCTCAACTCCAGAGTACTGTGAACGTGAGTGCATTTAAACAAGGCCGATGGAGGCCGCTAAGTGGGTTTCAGACACGGCATGAAATGCAAAAGATGCGCGTGGGAAATAGGAACAGCATCCTTTATGACACTTTTTATGCATCATCTTATATTGATGGTAATGGTAAATTTGATAGACTTGAGAGAAGACGATCATAGCATTTACAACAATAAAAACAAATATTGCTTTTTGGAACAAAGCAACAGAGAAGAGCTTCAATTTTTGTAATCACTTTACCTGTTACCTGATAATTTACATAATTTTTTCTCATGTTGTCCCAAAGTAATATAGCCTATACCCCCCCCAATATCTTGAAAACATACAAAATAATTATATATATATATATATACTGTATATATAATATTCAAACTTTGTACACCACATTTGGTTTTGAGACACCAGATACAATCAGTGTTTGTTTTTGTTGTTGTAGTTGTTTTTATTTCAAAACTGGCATTTTGATTAATCAAGTTTCAGGATATGAAATTTGCTAAATAGAAAAAAGGACTTCTTAAATTAAAAATTATTATACATTATAAAATATATAATATTTAAATAAATAAAATATTTTTTTTGAGATTTCTAACCTGGCATTTTGATCAATCACATTTTGCAAATTATATTTGATGGTAATGGCAGATGGAATCATGTTAAAGTCATCTTAAATTATTAAAAATTACTATAAATTAGCAGATGAATTAAAATTACCTCTCCAATTATTCAAAATATTATAAATTATAAAACATTTTTTTTGTTCCTGACACAATGTGATGATAATGCTTCAATATTCTTGGGACACGGCATGATTTATATTCTTTGTCCCCATATTTTATATGATTTGAGGAAAGAGAAGTTCAACAGATCAGAGTGTAATAGATTATCCAAAAAGGAAAAGGATGAAGACTTGGCCTGATTCTTTAGTTGTTCAGTGGATTTTGAGAAGGGGGTCTGTGGATGCAGATGAACATGAAGATGACTAGTTGATTGGAAGTCCAGCTTACATCACCAAAGAGAAGTCTGATCATATGCACAGATGAATAGTTCACAGAAGGACCTATAATATGTATTTAGAAAACAAATAGAGAGAACTTTAATTCCATGCCAACATTATTGCTTCTTTGAATGAAGAAATGAGGGTGAGTGATGATGACAGTATTTTTATGTTTGCTGAACTATCCCATTAACTTGAAGTAAAAGCTTTAAGTGATTTAATTGTTATTGAATGTTTACACACACACACACACTTTTGACATTACTCAGGCTTAGCAGCCATAACAACATCTGACACCACAATACCTAGATGAGTAGTTTGTTGGGAAATGAGGTCCATTTAGACGCCACCGTGTTTAAGGGGAGATTAAATGGTTGCCAAGATACAAAAACCTGTCTGACACCAAACATTTGAGAATATGAGTGAAAACGCTTTATTCTGGCTGTGGAGAAACGCCAATAGTAACATACTCCAGGCTCTAATCAAGCCTTCGCTGATGTATGAATTCACTGGGTAATCTGCTTTGCATTTAATTACATGGTTCCAATAAATTGGAGCATATTCTCCCTCCACAGCTTGTTTCTTAGTCACTTGTTTCACACTTGCTTCAGTAACAGAATGAACGAAGGAGCCGCATAAATGATGCTTTCTGCTTGTTTGAACACTGTTAAAATGAGTGCTTGAATCAAATGAAAGGCTATATCAGTCACTGAGGGAGCTTTTCCCAGTGTGCATCTACGTCATTTTAAATTTGGCTTTTTAATTAAGCCTTAGCAATATCACAAGAATGCTGTTTGTCTGTATATCAGGTAATCGCAGTTCTAACCAGCAGCACAGTGTGATATTGCTTTTACTGGCACACAACAGTTCAATAAACACAATGCTGGGCAACTTATGTTTAGACCATATTGACAGTTACGTTGTCTAATTTGGTTCCTCCAATGAAAAAAGCTCAGAACGAAGTCAAATGAACTCACAGCAAAGACAGTAACTATAAAGATAACTGTAACAATAACTATGTTAGTGTTCACATCAATGTATAATAATGTTCTGTTTATTATAAGCGGGTTGCAGTTGTTTTGTCTTTTACTTTAAATGCTCAAGTTCTGGATTCTGATTGGCTGCCAATGTTTTTATTGTTCATCAGCTGGAAATATCGTTCTGAAAGTGGTTCCAATAATGTTGTTCCTGTGTGTCTTTTTCTTTATAACTGTGCTGTGGACTAACCTATAGAGCATTTTGGTGATTGTAAAAAGCCATGACATGTTTTGTGGGCAGAGCCGACACAGTGGCAGAAAAAGGCAATTTTTAGGCCCACTCCATTGTCATGTAAATAAGTGGTTTAAAAAGGTTTCCCTTTTTAGTTGAAAAAGGTGTCGTGTAAACACCACTTAAATATTTTAAATGATATATTATGCTCTGTAGATAAATGTATTACATCAAATTCACTCTGTATTCAAATCACTGCTGGATAACTTTGTCTGTTCAAAGGAAAAGTTCAAACGAAAAAGACAATTGAACCCCTATTTTCATCCTATGTGTATATAAATTTCTACTTTCAGATGAAACAGTATGAGTTTTTGAAAAATATATCCTTGCTCGCCCAAGCTTGGTTATGCTGGTGGATAGTGGACATGTTTTCAGAGCTTCATAAATCAGATATATCCATAGTATAACTAACCTACACCCCCTGGGGGTTAACACATGTCTACTGAAGCAGATTGATGGGTTTTTGTAACAAAAATATTAATATTTTTTAAATGATCACTGACTTCTGGCAACGGGTGTATGTGCGTTCATGAGAGAGTTAAGTTCTGGCTTCTTGGCTGACCTCTGCAAGCCTCTGACTCGACATATGATGTAAGCTGCATTCATAGCTTAAGCAAAGAAAAGAATAAATGAACGAGAATAGACCAATACTAAACACCGGTAACGAATTAAAAGTTGAAAAAAGTTACATTTTCACTATAAGAACAAATGCAGCTTGCGTCATGTCGAGTCAGAGACTTGCAACCATAAATGTCTCTATTTAGCTTCAAATGGCATCTTCGAAAGATGGTATTAAATAAAAATGAAGACAATATTTTGGATATTTGTTTATATCCATGTTGCCTGTTTTCCTCAAGTGACATGTTATACTACAGTATTTCCTGATGGTCTATTCTCAAAACTGTTATTAAAATGTATCGTTACAGATTTATAAAATGTATTAATATTATTTTCACGAATTCGCACTTCTTCATTAAAATAAATAAGCAAATTCAGCGGACCCCGAGCCCTGCTGGTTGGAACCCTAGCGAGGGTAGGGCTCGGAGCGAGGCTCGGTCCCGTTCGCCCCCCTTGAAGGTGCTAAGGAACAGGCGGCGAAGGGGAGGAAGGCGGGATCATGCGTAACTAGATACTGAGAAGAGTGAGACGATGATATTTATGCCGAGGCGGATAAATGTGATTAGGAATAATAAATAGGCTGGTGGGCGATAATACTAATGAGCGTCAATGCACCGGCTGTGCTGACACTCAGCGTGCTCTTCCCGAAACTAAATTAAAACATCCCATAATTTCAGCATGAATAGTCTTGACCACACTGTGGAATGTTTCTATGTATCTATTAGGGTGAAAGTAATACACAGTCGTGACGTTTCCTTACTGAATGAATCACTGTTTTTGAATCAAGCAATTAAATGAATGATTTAATGACTCGTTCGCAAAGACAACCACTGCTTTCATTGCTAAATTAATCAATGTTTTAAAATGAAATAGCTGAATTATTGATTCACTGACTCATTTCAAGATAGTTTCTTGTTGCCTCCTGCTAGTGGTAGTGTAATGATGTAACTCGCAGAAAGCGTTACTGCTCAAAAACAAGCTGAGTGATACAAACAGTAAAAAATACCAGAACTAGCTTCACTTCAGTTTTGGATTATATTTATAGTTAACCCTCAACGATGAGCTGCATCTGTGTTTACATGGACTTCAAGGTAACTGACTTCATCCACAAAAAATGATCCTGGGCCCAGATGGTTAAAAATAATTAGAATAGGTTTGGTTCTAAATAAAATGGTCTAGCATCGTTTATTTGCAGATGCCACTTAGTTTATCAGATGCAATGAAATTAGTGTCCAAATTCATTCTGGGAACATTTTATTTCCCTGAGCAAACAAGACACGTAATACCACGCATAGCACCAAACAGTGTGTAAGCTCCTTTCACTGTTTACCCTGTCTGATTGTGTTTTGATAGAGTCACGTTCCTCGCTGTATACTCAGAAGAGCGCTAGATCTAGTACTGCAGACTACCTGCAGGGCAGGCCAATTTCCTTTGATTAGTATTGTGAAGAGAACTCCAGGAGCCACTGTGACGGACACCAAATGCTGACTCATACATTCCTTGGTTATACCAAATGCAAAATCTCTTCCAATTTGATTTCATTCGTTGCTGGTTCTGCAGGTAAGGCCTGAATGATCCGATCACTGCTCCTGTTGACTTTCCCATGAGCTGCCTGAATGATTCATTCACAGCACCTTACTGGAGCCCATCTGTGATTGCCTCGGATGCATTTTAAGTACATCAATATTTGGAGCTCTGAATACAGCAAGCTCAGGGTCAGAGCTATCAGAGCGGAACGTTAATTTCACAACCCAGCCTCCTCCATGTGCCCAGTAATGTCAAAGAATCTCATGTGGGGGAAACCATAAAGCTTGATATCTAATATCAAGTCTAATATCAACTAGCAAAACATTCTTGAACGATGCCGGGGGCTTCAAAAAGCCATTTAGCTTTGTTGAAAGAACAGTCTGTTTGATTTTACTGTCAGGAGTGATACTCAAGGCACCTGTTCAAGATGTATCACTTTTAGTATCAGTGCAGACATGCAGTCATCCCAAAGCATATTTAGACTTATAAGTGACACATACAGATATATATATAAGTGTGTTTTTTTACTTGAGGAATTTTAATATCCCAGGGGGTTTATTTTTTATTAACACTCAGATTGTTTTCTTTTTACCAGGCCTTCATCATTATCTTTCAAATGTCCTTTAGATATAGCTTTTGAACAGTTTACTGTACGTCATTCCCAAAGTTTTTTTTTTAATGATGTAAATAAGTGTTTGAATCTTATTTATTTACATATATTTAGGAAATACAAAATTCAAATTTAGCTTTAGCAAGACAAACGTATCAGCAATTTTGTGTCCAAAAATCATAAAAATTAATTTCCACCACAATTATTTTGACCACAGAAAGATAAACACAATTTATAATTTACAATATTCATTTGTATCAAATGCCCACTGCTGGATGTTGTTAGTGGACAAATTAGTCTACAGAATTAAAAATTTGAATACGCCTCAATAAATGGCAAAGCAATAGAAAACTAAATATTAAATACCAATAATTTATTAGATAAGTTATTAAACAACACAAATACTATACTGTTCAAAACAAAGACTAAACATATTTAGACACAAAACGCTGTGTTTGTAGTTAACCTGAGGAGAACTGACACCATCTGCCTGCAGTCTATCAAGTTACATTCAAACAATAAAGTCTTGAAATATAAATAGTTTTTGTTCATACTAAATCTCCAGAGCAAAACCTTGATTTATAGTCCATAGCAGCATTTGCCCTTAAGAGCATACCTCTCTCAGGAGATGGGAAGTGCAAAGCACCTTTCAGTTAGAGACAGAGATGAGAGTGATCCACTCAAAGCTCTGCAGCAACTGTTTGAAGCCTCCTGTTCACCCAGAGGGTGAAGGACATTCAGTCGACACAGGTGAAGGGAATTGTGGGATACAAAGCTTTGGACACTGCCGGACATCAGTGAACACCTGCTGCGTGCTGTGGTCCAGCTGAAAGATATTGTGAGACATAAGAGGGTAATCTAGATGAGCAAGAACTGGCACAAGCACAGCAACAGATCATCTATAGACATAAATAACAAATAACTCACAAACAGAAAGTGTCAGGTTCCATAAGCTTGGTTGGTTTTTGGATATTTCTTAACAACATGAAAAAAAGGAATATGATTTATTTATATCACAGCTTCATGGCCGTATATTTGCTTGTGTTAAGCCTTTTTTAATGGCATAACTGCTTCTGGCTGAAAGGATGAGTCACATAAAGAAGTTCTCACTCTCCTATTCTCTAAAAAGCTCCTTTTATGTTTGAACTCAATGAGGCCAATCCACTTCTGACCAACTTTCCTCAGTACTTAAAGATCGTTCACTCAAATGTAAAGATTCTGTCATTATTTACCCTCAAGTCGTTCCAAACCCTTTGTGACCTGTATGTGGCAGAAAGTCTAAGCTGTTTTTTGAAATTCAGTATATGAATGTGGACGAGGGGCTGTCCAGTTTTTAAAAATGAAAACCAAAACCTGGCCAAGGTGGTCTAAACAGGTTATACTACTGTAAAGCCATTTGACAGCAGAGGCAATTAAAATCTGCCATTCAGTAAATAGCTTACCCTCTGCCACAGCTGTTGAATCTCTTTCATGTGTGCATATTTTTTGTCTGATTCTCACATAAAGCTATCGCATGACTTCAGGAGAATTAGAATATAGTGCACGAGCCATATCGACTACTTAAAGGAATAGATCACCCTAAAATGAAAGTTGGCCAAAAATGTACTTGACCAAAATGTAAATTTAGTTTGTTTCTTCATCTGAACAGATCTGGAGAAATTCACATCACTTTCTCACCAACAGATCTTTTGCAGTGAATGGGTGCCGTCGGAACGAGTGTCCAAAACAGCCGATAAAAACATCACCATAATCCACAAGTGATGTTGAAAACAAATTTCGGGAGGAAAGCTAACGCATGATCAGCCACGGCTGGCACCGCATTATTCAATCATTCTATTCCCGACTCGTCCAATCAAATCTATATTACGAATCAAATCTCGTTAAACATTCCTCCTCCACCCCTTCTCCACCTCGTTCCACACCTTCCTACACGTCGGGCACACAGGGTTCGAGCCGGACGCCAAGCTCAGCCCTCGTTCAAACTACTAGGGCTCGGAGTCCGCCAATCTCCCGGCCAGTATATTTTCAGCAAACCTTTTTCTAAAGAATCCTACGGGTTTGTACTGATGTGAAGATGAGTAAATGATAGCAGAATTTTAATTTTGGACTGAGCTTTAATATATCTCACAATTTCACTGCGTTTCTTCATACAGTCTTCACACTGTGCTTTTTACGGTGCAGTTAATAAGCAATTTGCTCCCTGCACTATGACATTTAACACAATCTTACATTCATTTCATGCAGATGAAACTAATGTTGATGTTGTGAATCAATGCAAAACCCCACCAAAATACTTATAATTGAATATAAGAAACATGTACCCTTATTTTTCTTCAGTTATATTCAATTCTACAGTTATATAGCTGGTGCAGTTCTCATCAAAGTTTTTTTTCTTCTCCTAATGCCAGCAGATCTCCGGAACTGCTTTGTGTAAGGCACTGACATGTAAAAAGCTATCTGAGCTTCTTATAATTACAGCCTGACAGCACACAGAGTCTCTACAAAGGTCTAATAATCAGAAGGAGATGATCAGAACCATGGTCTATGCCTCTGAAAAGCTGCACTGCTGAAACGTAATTAAAGTAGCCCAGCTTCTCCAGCAGGAGGTCATGCATACCACTCTCCTCCTTTACTTCACCCACTGATATGTGAATCTCACGCTGTTACACATCTGTACGGATCATGGCTTTTAATGCAGCCCCTGAATGTTTTGTCCATTTTTATAAAAGATTCTGGTTTCTGATTATGTAATGTCCTTCTTTGTATTTACTGTATAGAGTAAATGGTCTTTCTTCATACTCTAGTTCACTATACAGAACGACAGTTGGTTTCGGTGGTGGGTGGAGGGAGGTGTGCATAACTACTTTCCACCCTGAAATCAACCACAACAACAGGGTAGCTAACAAGTGTCACAAAAAGTTGAAATCAAGATTTGAAAGTCCTTATTGTTGCTTTGAAAAATTAAGCAAGACAACAATAAAAAGCCAAAGCAAGGTTTTTTCTGTGTGGGTGGCGAAGTTAATCTTGCGTTCTCCCTGACATAATAATGGAACAAAACTTTTTTTCCCTTATCATTAAAACTCCTGCGGGTCTTTGTAAACTGTTTTGGTTTATGTAAATATACACACTGCATACATACAAGTAGTTGACACAAGCTTTTTATTTTGAGGGGGATGTTGAGATATCCTGCAGTGTTAAATGCTTTTATGAGCTCATGTTAATTAGGAAGCGACATGGAGCATTTGCATGTTTAAAAATTAATTTGTCACATGACAGCAGGGAGTGGAAGTGTTAAAGCAAGTAAAAGTGGTTGGCCAGTCTCGAAGGTATGCTGCATTCTTCCTCTCTTCTTAGAAATGCATAAGCAACATATAAAATATGTGGTTGAAAGCATTTTGACGTTTTTTGTGATCATTGTTTTGAATACAAGCAGATTCGTTTGGCTTGGCATGTGACCAAAATATTACAAAAACCTGTGATCTTAACCCAAAATTACTGACAGAAAAGGCAGAACCAAAGACACTGAATAAGGATCAAGTCCAAGTCCAAAACATGTCCTAATTTTAAATACCCAAAGACCAATGCTACTAAGTATACTGATTTTTTTGACAGCTGTAGAATTGTTGGTCAATAAGTCTACACGATGGTAAGGAATAGTTTCTCAATAGTTACTTTTTTGAGCCAGAGTTTATTTATATTCTTGTTAACACATCCCATCCCTGTAGTCGTATAGGGAGAACAACAGCAAGGCTGCCAATGAGATGGCTGATCTGTGGGATTTGAAGCGAACACAATAGGTGTTATGTGCTGAGAATCTAATCTTGTTGCTCAAGCCAGGATTTTCTCTTCTGTAGCTTTACAGAAGGCTGGGCGTTTAACTAATTTTTACACCAACAAATGCACAGCTTCCTTACCAAAAGCGGCCTGTGCGCTTGGATATAATGGTCAATTTTTGGAAAGTGCCGCTAAGCCTCTCACAATGTGGTGTAAGTCTGATTAGAATTAATCTTTCTGGCTATTTTGGGTTGGGTTTTTAAAAAAAATGCTGATTGGGTATTTGCTGATGGAGCCTGGAAGATAAGCTACTTAGGCCTCTTGCTCCACTGTGTCACATTCAATACATCCAACATGTCCAATTTACTCTCAATAAAAATCACATTATTTGAATTAAACAGCAATTTTTTTGAAAGTTACTCCCTACATGCTACAGCATGTTTCTGCTTTAGTGCTCATTGTGCCCCTCTTATAAATATAAAAAACATCCTTCTTTTTGAATTGTATTTGATAAAATTACTAATAAAATGCAAATAAAATTTTTCATAATTTCACCCTCTCTAGTGCTAATAACATACATCCCTGAGATAAACATCAATTTCCCCAATGTTTAGACACTAAAAATGTGCCTTTTGTAGGCTCGATTGGTTACACATGAAGCAATTAAGTTACATCAACATAATTTCGGGAAAAAAAAATCTTTGTTGCTTTAAATGCCCTATCAGTCCCATTAGAGCCATTCAAATGCTCCTTCATCAACACCAAATCAAAAATATGCTCCTTCTAACTCTTTTAGGCTTGCTATTACTGTTATAATTCACTGTTAATATAAAACTAGTCAATGCTGTGAGTGAAAACAGGCTCAACAAGTAGCTTCTCTGTTTAGTGTTACCATCTCAATGACTGCCTGATTTCCAGAAGGTCTATTAACAGATGTGATGGCTGATGAATGACTGAGCAGGAATGAACATGACATTTAAAGTGAGCGGTAATAAAATGATGAGTGTGACTCAAACGTCATCTGTCTGAACAGTTTCGAAATTATGGCTCCTCTGAAAGTTTCTCTTCCGTCGGGAGGGGTAATGATATAACCCAGCCAACAGAGCTCTGACAAACCCGTGATCTCACGAGGGAGAGCAAGCGCATTGCAGCTCGCATTCAGAACACCATAGTGCGATTATTAAAAGATTAGCTCTCTCTCAAAATTGTTGCAACATTCCCCATGTTATTTGTCACTTGCAGGAGACAAAGGCCTTTTGAAATGTTAAGGAAGCTGGTTCAAACCTGAATCCAATTCTGTACAAAGCAGAAAAGGATAAAAATACTAAGGAAACACCACAAGGACACAAAATAGTTTTAAAAAAACCTGTCTCCACAGAACATTTTTTTTATTATTAGTTGGCCTTAAAATTTTCCAAGAATTTGCTAGCTAAAGCATTCCAAGTGGATGGGTGTTTCTATGGTGCTCTAACAGGACTTTGTTTACATTGTGCTAAGTTGAATCCCAACAATACTAGGCTTTACAGGAGTGTAAATGGGGCGTTTTGAGGTTTTTCATTTTAATTCACATTCAGGAAAACACTTGAGACCACATTGCATTAGCGTAAACACTCATGTAGATGATTTTGAACGCGCCGAAGCACCGCCCCTACCTGTCAATCAGCCACGATGCTACAACGCTTAAACTTCGATGGTATGGACATAAAGGAACTACTTTAAAGCACAGCTGAAGTTCAATTAATCCATGTTACTAAACCAAACCTTACTCCAATAGCTATAGTAAGTACATGTAGTTAATTAATATTAACACCTTACTGTATAATAAAGTTGAACTAGTTCTGCTCGTAACGTCACGCTTGTGGTGGCGTCCAAGAAAGCGAGGCGCTTAGGATTTGACACACACTTAAGTATTTTTTAAAATGTTTAACCCTGTGCGTTATCTATATTTAGCAAACTATTAATATTAACAGGATATCCAATGACTTCCCTAACATGCCATTTTACAGGGTAAAGCGTCTCATTTTGTGAGTGAACGGCAGAATGTCTTGAGCTCTGATGTAGCTTACATCCTGAAACAGACCGTGAAACAGATGCTTGCACTTACTAGGGAGAACCATCTGTTCAACAGGCCTGACAACAACTTTATAAGCTTCTGCTGAAATACTGGCCTCTGGTGGTTAATAATTGCCATGTATAATGAAAAGTGCAGACTTTTTAGCACATATGGAAATGCGTTATCTGAATCATGCTTGAATTATTCCGTGAATTCTAGTGATTTTTCCCTTTCTTTATCCAATTTAATTATGTTCCTGTTTTCCAGAAATAAATGTTTTTCTTTGGGAAAAGTAATTGTTGCAGTACCAAACCTTTCCACACGAGTGTGACATAACACTATTAATCACATATTTTCGAGTTTTATTTTGCTTTATTATAACTGATATGTGGAAATGTGCATAAACCATGGTCGTCAGTCAGTGTTGTTGTAGTTGTTACCTAAACTAAAACTATTAAAAGCGTTTTTGTTAACTGAATAAGATCAAATGAAATATAGCCTAAATATTACATGAAAAAAAATAAAACTTAAACGAACTGAACAAATATGCTTAAAATGGCTTAAACGTATAATAGACAAATAACATTCTTCAAGTGATAATCTTTTTTTAACCCTGTCAGCCCTTTTCCTTGACCTCAAATTAGTGTACTTTTGAAACTAGTGTTGTTATGCACTTTTAGATGCAAAATGTTCAATATTATGCAATATGAAACAATTTGTTGGGATTGTTTTTTGATCATGTGAACCTCTGCTTCTTATTTATGTGTGGGAATGTAGATTCAACACTTTAACTGACAGTAATAACAGCAAGCGTGATTTAGTAGCTGTGTGTAAATGGTACTGTCAAAAGATGAAATGCTCTACAGTAATAAGCTGTGCATCAAAATAGCTTCTATAGTGCCCTTGCTCTTGTAAATCTTGAAATCAAGCCTTTAGAGGCTTAAGTTCATGGCTGATGGCATTACCTTCACTGGAAACAGCTTAATGGTCGATGCAGTTGACATGTTGTGACGCAAGTTGCTTGCAGAGTCACTTTACACCCCTTTATCTATCATCACGTATAAAGCTTGACTGCATATCACAACTAAGCTGCTAACAGGCCCTTAAATATGACCTTATCCCATCACATCATCTTTTGATTTGGTGACAACTTCATACACTTGGTAGTGACTCATAATGTCACTCAGAAAGACTAGTGTCAAGATAATATGGGTAGTGCAAGCACAGTGGCGCTTTTTATCAGAGCGTCATCCAAGGCCGGCTCCGACATGTTTGGCAATTGCATCCATGGCGTGCAACGCTCCCTGGCAGCCGCCCAACAAAAGAGACGCTCCAGCTACTCTGTTGATACCCAATCAGCCGCATACGCAAGCCTGTGTGAGGTCATAACAGAGGGCGGAGCTACCTGACTCTCAGGTCAAAACGCACATTAAGCTTTCTCTTTCAGTCTGCCCTGAATTTAGCACAAGAAGACATTTTACTGCTGCCAGCTGCCAGTTCGCTTGTAAAAAAAGAAGTACACTTTAACATACTTTTAAAAACATACTTATTACAGAAGTAATATATATATTTAAGTGCAAACTAAATATAATGTTCAGAATCTCAACTGCAATAAAATAAAGTTACTGTTTAGGTTTATATTAAATATGTTATACTTTTCTGAATATTTTAGTTATTTTAATATTTTATTTTAATAAATTACACTTTTAATAATGAAGTAGGAATTCTGCACATTTAAAATGTTAGTTTTAAATTGAACTTTAGTAGTTATTTTTACATTTTTAGTCAGCACATCAAAATAAGTGTTTAAGAGTGTGTAAAAAACAGTAATGAAATTATACTCTTTTTAACATTTTAGTGGCCTTTATTTTTATAATCTTATTTGCAAAGCTGGGTATTTTAGTACACAAATTGTAGTCCATTACTGATTCCAAATTGCATTTAAAAATTGCAATAACTCGTTTATCACATTGATTTAAACAGGATAATCTTCAATCATATTGATATAAATATACAAAGAGTACAGCCTAAAACAGCAGAACTAAAACCCACCACAACACTAACCAAGCTAATAAATGAATGTAGAATGTAATTGTTAAACATTACAATGCGATAAAAACTATTTATTTCCTTAAATTTCATTTTCATTGTGTATGGAAAGGACATACTGTCTTTGTCCTGCTCTGTCTCACTTACAAATGCACACACATACTGTACACACACACATACAGTAACATGTTGTCAATGCAGCTTTGACAATTTTATAAGTAAAATAGTATAGCAACTTCAAAACTACATGACATTTCTCACTATCGAGGTAATAACGCTACTATTTTTGAAGCAGATTAAGTTTTGCTATTATCAAATATTTGCAATTAGTTTTCGTTAGTATTGAATAATGAAATCACACATGCTTAAGCGCACTCTGTCGTCCTCTCTCTTTAATAACTTCATTAGTTACTGCACTAGGCTTAAGCCTACATTGTTAGGTCTAAAATAACATTGTAGAATTAGCAAAGGAGGTAGTAGATAAAAGGCATAAGAAAGCAATCCTACTCTCAAAAAATGTCTTTAAATGCATCTGAACAATATTTGAGCTTTGGTAACTGGAATAAATGACTCCAGCTTGTAATTATTAGAAAATAAAGCTGACCCATGGCCACATCACCATCTCAAGTGTGCACTATTTTCTGTTAATTCGACATATTATAGCTAGCTGTATACTTAAAAAGCATAAAAAAAGCATTTTTAGTATGCTAAAAGTACTTATTCAACTAAGCACCCGTTATTTAAACCTGAGTTATATAAACACATCCTGCAACTTCAAGAATTAGTGATTTATGATGGTCTTGAAATTTAAAAGGAATTTGCAATGCACTGAGCTACAATAGAAAGATGTATTTCACAGAATGCACCACAGATGTAAATAAGAAAGAGTAATCTTTATTCAGTTTTGTTCACACACTTAAGATGTACATATTTACAAATGCTCATTTGTACAATGAATTTTAACCGTCAAACCTTTGTGGTCAAGCCTTGAGGTTTGTGTCACAAATACATAATTCACAGTGCAATATGAACTCTGTGCACTCGTGTCAGCTTTTCCCATGTGTTGCATGCATGAGACAAGCATTTTGCATACCCTCCAGCCTTCGCTTATAAAGAGCCTTTCAGAAACCATAAACGTCGCATATCACCATTATGCATGGATTCAGAGGTAACATACAACCCCCAACATGAGGGCAAGCAGAAAACAGACCTGTATAGGATGCTCTACCATTACAGCAGTGCTATTGTGGTACTGTTCTCCTTTCTTTAAAGTGAGAGTAAAGCTACGCATATGTAGTCATACTGAGCACACTAATCGGGTTCATAGCCCTTTCCTCTTCGTTACACCAACGCCCAGCTGTTGAGTCATCTTATATCTTACCCGCAGTATGAACTGGCCTGCCATACTGAAGCCTCGTGCTTTTTTACGAGGTTGCTTGGATTCAAGTAAGGAAACTGTGACTAGAAAGACTAGAGAGATCAGGATACAGCAGACAAATGAACGCTTTGTATCAGTCTGTAAGAAACTCATCCTGACCATTTAAGAATCTGTATGTAACGGTGATCCCTTGGTCATCACAGAGTCTTAAAGGTCAATGAGTGACATTTAACCTTTGAATGGCTCTTCTGTACAGTTTGGTTTAAGTCAGAACAGCACACAGTATCTGTGATTTAAAACAGCTTATAGCATGAAGACGAAGTGTCACTTAAAAATTAAGTGAAGAATTAAATGTAAAAATATAGACTTAATTACTGGTATTTTATTTAATTAATGTTTAAAATTTTAAACGTAACAACAAAATATTACTTTTAGCTATTAATACAAATCGACTCGAAATCAAATTTTATAAGATAAAGCTTGATAGTTGCTTTTCTTAAACCATTTGCCAATTATTTTCTTTATCCGTTTGTCAGTCAACTACAAAATTGGTAGCTTTGATAGAATTTTAGGACACACACTGGTTGCCGATGTTTTAAGAATAAAGCCTACTGTTATTTTTAAAGTGCCCCTACTATGGATTTTTTTAAAGTGACCTTTTATGCAGTGTGTAACACAGCTTTAAGTGAATGAAAATCTCCAGTTGCAAAGTTTTACAACTGTCCCTTTTAAAACACACAGTCGATTCGGAATCATTGAAAGAAGTCTTTTATCTCAAACGAAACCCAAGCTGTTTCATGTTGACGTCAACAAAAACATTAGCATATTACCCGCCCACTTGTTGCACACGCAGACCTGAAAAAACTTGGATTTTCGTGTTGGTCTGAATATGCAAAATGCAAATTCATTCTTTGCAACTAGCTTGCCACTTTTGCACAAACTCTGCTTTAAATGAAATCAACAAATCAAAGAAGGGAACGGACGTTTGAAAAAATGAGTTGTTTAACCAATCGTTTGGGAGTCCTTGAGCAAATAAGGTAAACATAAATGCATATTATAAGAAAATAAAAGTGTTTTACAACTACAAACTTTGAACCTTTCATAATCCATAATAGGGGCATTTTTGCTACATTTCTAATCATGAATTAAATAAGTTAATGTATATTTAAATTATACATTTATTACAAAAAATACTTTTTTTTAAAATTAAATGCAATGATAATTGTTCCTTCACTATACTTTTAAGTTGCACTTCTAGTCCTCCATATGTATGTATGTATGTGTCAGATTCCTCTAAGTTTCATTCTCCTCCTATTAAAAGACAGTATTGGTGAGTCAACCTACATCGTTTTTCATTTTGACAGCCAAAGGTCTGGCTTATAGGCTGCATTTAGTCACCAATCCAACATTCTCACATTCTCATTATCACGTGACCCATAATGCCCAGTCTCATTCACTTCATACAGCACAAGAACGGTTCACTGGCAAACGACTTCAAAATACACTGGCTGTTGTGCACACCGTCCTTAAACCTGACACAGATGATACAGTACTTTAAGTGAGTATTCACTGAGTGTATACTTCTGAATCTATTACAAAACCATATAAGAAACCAAATATTAAAAAGAAAACACCAAGATAACCAGTTTTGGTCCGTATTCAAGCTACATTGGTTTCCTCAGGAGAAAAGATCCTCATCCTGCTCCATTTCTATCTGGGGCACTGTCTGTTCTCTGAGGTTGACTTGCTGTTCTGCGTTTCCTGTGTCCTGCGTGTTGCCATCGAACCACGGGTGAATGAGGACCTCCGCTGTGGTCAGTCTCTCACCCGGGTCCTTTCTGAGCAGACTGCGAAGTAGGCATCGTGCCCTTAAAGACAACCCATCGGGGAGGCAGTATGTGCCCCGTCGAATCTTAGAGAACAGGGTTGCGGGGTCCGGGTCATGGAAAGGGTAGCGGCCCACCAGCATTGTGTACAGCATTACACCGAGGCTCCATGTGTCTGCCTGCTTACCCGAGTAACACCCTCCGCCATTCAGAATCTCAGGACTCACGTACGCAGGGCAGCCGTGCGTGTCGTACATCGAGTCGTCCTCTCCGCACAGAATATGGCAGTCCTCCAGACCCTCTAATTTCAGTTGGGTCCTAAAACAAACACATCATGTTTAGTACAGCTTTGGTAGAGTTATAGTGTTGTGGCTATTAGGAAAATCATTTAGAATCAGCTACATTTCACTTATGATCAAGTCGTATTTTACAATTTCCACATTTGGTTTGGATGTAAAGCTTGTGGAATTTTTCAGTTTGAAGTTGCCACTTTACATTTAATAATGATTTGGGGAAAAAAACTGTTAATTTAATCAAAAATACAGGAAAATTAAAAAAATTCAGTGCAATTATTACATTTTTATACATACGGTGAGCAGCAATTAATCATGAAAAATCCATATTTTTAAAATACACATGTGCATATATTTAAGAATATATATATTTACATATTAAATATATATATATATATATATAGATTCTGCATGTAAATATTTTCAAAAGATATGTTGTATGTCTGTGTCTTTATAGATACATAATATATTATATTAATCACCATTAATCATTGCCCAGCGCTCTTTAAAATATAATGTATTCCTGTGATGGCAAAACTGAATACTTCAGTCTTCAGAATCACATGATCCTTCAGAAATGATCAGTGCTGTTATCATCAAATAGTTTATGATTCTTTTCTTTGAAAGTTCAAAAGAGCATGAAAATGTTTTTTAAAGAAAAATATCTTTATCATCACTTTATAGCAATTATGCATCATTGCTGAATAAGAGTATTTTTTGTTTTTCAAAATATCTTACTGATTCCCTAATGTTTGAACAGCAGTGTATTTTAAGGCTGTCGTATATAACTCCTTCAGACCTGAATTATGTTCCAAGTTTCATACAAATTTAAAAGTTAATTATTTCTGTTCTCAAGGCTTTCATAATTGAGACCAAATAGTAATAATTGACATTTTAACATTCTTTAATTGAAATATTTTTTGTCCATCGCAATGGACATCAGACCAAAACAGCTGAACTTCACAAACAATATACCAACATAAAATTAAAAATAGAATATCACAAATGGTTGGTCTTTCCTTGACGTTTCTTCTGAATGTAACAAACTTTAATAGAAAAAATTTCAACATTAATTTTAAGATTGTTGTTTTATAGACACATTACAACAGGTAGAGCCTTACTGCCGTTTGATTGGATGACAGACATCCAATTATATAGACAGCAGGCTTTAAATTAGGTGAAATGCTCCAGAAGCAAAAAAAAAAAAACATGAGCTGACATGTGATGTCCATTGTAATGGACACAGAGAAGGGGTTGCATGATTTAATTAATATAATTAATAAATTAATATAAAAATACTGATGCATTTATTACTTTACATTGACTAAATTTGATAAAAAAAGTTTTTTTTATTTTTCAAAAAGTGAATATCATTAAAATATTTTCCAAATAATATTTTGTTTGCTTTAGTGCAATGAGAATTAGCCAGTTATTATTTTTATAGATGAAAATATTAAGCTGGCTGCATGTTTTAAAAATATGATCGATTTAAAAGTTATGCAAATATATGGTCCACGGTATTAACAAATTTCACAGCCTTTGTTATGCATTTCCATAGCTGGTAATCTCTTAATAAACTGCCATTGGAGAGCTAGTTCAAATTTCAAACAGCTTTAAACTTTGTAAAACAAGTTAATCTTCTGCTACACTTTTAACAAATCAGAAAGCACAATCAAATTAGGCAGTATAAAACCTAGGTGGGGGGTGGGGATGGGTTGGGTGAGGTGATGTAAATGACAGGCGATCCTGCTCTGCGGAAATCTGCACAGCTTTCTTCAGAACTCTGTGGGCACAGATTTCATGTGGGCCTGCCGATGATGGATTCAGTATCTTCCTCTTCCCCTACTAAACAAAGTGATGTATTGAAGCCTTCCTTTATTGTGTGCTGAGCTCAAACAACTCTCCGTCACTTTCGTTGAGCTCACAGATTGCTGCGATCGAACGTAAATCACGCCAAAGACCGCCGCTCTAAGTAGTTCCGACCCTCAACCGGCGCTACCACAACAAACAAAGCGCAGATCCTCATCTAATTACGGCCTTCGCTTAAACAAAAGCACGCACAAGAGTTTCCACAACGCATGCATGCAAAATAAACACACTTCCTCTCATTCTGAAGCTCTGTAATGCATTCTTGTAAAGTCTGGGCTAAGTTTAGCTCAATTTCCAATAGGAAACAAATCCCCTACTACTCTAGGAATATCCCCGTGGACTTTAACGGTAGACTCGATGACCAATGAGTCTGTGGTATCCCTTTCAGCAAAACATGAGCCGCCCTGCGTGCTATTGTGTTTCATCACTGGCTATCAGCCTCGGTTTGGGGGGGTTTGCAGATGACACAACAGCATTCTGCCAGGGAGGTGGAGAGAATGAGTCATAGTCCTCAGTGTGTGTGTGTGTGTGTGTGACAGACAGAGAGACTGAGGACAAATGAGTGCACTGCGCTGTGCTGCAGGTCCACTGTGTTCTTCCTGCACCTGTGCCGTACGCTCACGGCATCTGGCAGAGCCTTATTACCCACGAACAGCGCTGTTACATCAGTGACGCATGAACGGCCCCTGCCCAGCAAGCCTGTTTGTGTGCATGTTTCACAATCTAACTACAGACGCATTCCAGGTCAATGAGCGTCTTTGTGTATGCGATCTCACACACACACACCGTATCTCAGCGTTATCACAGTTTCGGCTTTTTTGTTGCTTATCCACCACTCATCGTTATTGCATTTCACAAAAGCTATTCTAGCTATGGAAATTGCATACATTGTGTACGAACAGCGGGTTTGCATAACCTGTCACTACGCTGCTTGGTTTCCATGAACAAAGTGAAAGAAAAAACAAACGCTTCTTTGCGCTTTTCATCTGACCAAATGTCAGCATGCCCTGGTCACATCTATGCTAGACGGACGCGTCTGCCAGGCCAGGCCGCCAATCTGTAAGTGTCGCAATGGCCACAGCCGGCGTGCCTCTCCATATTCAGGAGTGTTGAGTGTGCCGGTATGATCCTGAATGGTGAGTTTCCCCTCTATGTGCATTGCTATGACTCATCTTGCTGCACCCGTTGGCTGCTATGAGAGAAGGGTGACTACGTCCTCTTACACGTTCTTGTCTGCTTACATTCACTCAAATGAAAACCCATGCCCAAAGGTCAGGCTTAAAATGCTGGCCTAGAAATGGCAAACTGTATGTATTGAGGGATGTGAAAAACATCATGTTCGCTAAATCGGCTAATTGGTGGGTTGCCCGACAGACTAATTGGTTTTAAGGAAGCCCGGTTCAAGTAGGCAGGTTTTGAGTTTAGATGACACTAAACAGATGCATTTTAAAGGGAAATTTACATTGTATTTTTTTTGCATTCAAGAACATTAAGACACATTGTAATGTAACAGAATGCAGGAATCCTAAGCCAAGAGTATTATGGAATAATTTGACACATTTTGAAAGCATAACTTTTGCCAATGAATGTTACTGTCTATCAGCCGAAATACAGCATGCTAATTAAAGCATCTATGTGAAAATATAAAAAGTAATGTCTTATATTTATCTTTTTTTTAATAAGTAAAAAAATTATATCTGAAATGCATAAACTAATATTTGATAAAATTTGAAAATGTATATGTATAAAATAATATAATATATATATATATATAATGTATTATAGTTATATTTTTTATAGTTTAAATCTAAAAATTAAATCTAAATTATATTTAATAAACGTTAAAATATCTGAAAATAAAAAAGTAAATATTAAAATAATTATAATATATATATATATATATATATATATATATAAATGTTATTGTATATATCAATAATATTTTTAGATATGTACTGTATATATATATATATATATATTTAAATTCAGTCAAATTTTTAATACATAATTCTCTTACGTAATTCAGCGGACTCTCGTTTTCTACAGAAAAATCTCAGGACATGAAATCAGAGGTTGGATTACCAGTTGTTTCTTTTACAGAGAACATGAGTAACTAAGTGTCCACTGAATCTTTAGGGAAGCAGCACCAATCTCCTGCAATGTGACACATTGCTGTGAGGAAGCGAAAAATGAATGAAACTAGAAGTGACACCCAGTATAATGCTGCTGATGTCACATCTTTGATGCACGAGGTACAGTACTGCACCTGGTGTGCCAAAAAAACCCTCCTGCTTTCACACAGACACACTAACTATAACTCTCACCTTTTCTCGTCTGAGAACACAAACTTGCGGAGCTTGAGGTCTCCCAAAACGATGCCAACCTCATGGCAGTGGTTCACTGCAGATACCACTTGGTAGAAAAGCTTGGAAGCCAGATCTTCAGGAAGCCTCTTGCTGCTCTTTACAAAGGTGTGCATGTCGCCAAAATCCTTCTCTTGGAACACATATGCCTTGCACTCCCCAAGAACTATGTCTTTGATCTGTGTAATGTTCTTATGATTTGACAGCATGCTGTAGGCTCTTATTTTTTCCTGGTAATGGCCCATATCAAACACCTGCAGATGGCAGAACAAAAAAAAGTGTTCGGTATAGTATTATAAGTCAACTACAACTCTGACCTGATAAAGTCAGTTCACTGGAGGTGGAGATGATGCTCTAAGATTAAAGCACAAACATATTATGAAAAATTGACTGTCTTTTGAAGTAAGCCTTTTTGTGTGTCATGTCTGCCTCATAGTTCTCACACAGTTGCAGATGTTTTCTCAAATACTTGATACAGAGCCACAAGAATGTCATATGCGATTTTACAGACATCCATGTAATCTGTAATTCTTTACAATAGGCTATAATAATTTGTTTAATTGAAGCATTACTACTATTATTGAAACTTTAAAATCACTGCGTTTGTACCCAAAACGTTCATCATTATTTTTATTACTATTATTAACTAAATTCTATAATATATTGTGCTCGGAGGTTTTAAACGCGTGGATCATACATATGTAGGTCATGTACATTATAGTATATGCAGCGCTTTACCTTGCAGAGCAGTTCTTCTCCTGTGTCCATGTCCAAAGCGCTGTGCACCCCCGGTCGGTCGGTCAGGGGCACTAGCAGAAACTGGCCGATTCGAGCGGGACCCTGGTGCGCGGAGGTGAGGCTCAGAGGCGCTCCGTTCACCGGGGATCCCGGTGAGGAGCCCAGGAGACCCGCATCAGCCGAGGACTCGCTGAGCCGCGGACATCTGGTCACAGGCTCGTCTGTGTCAAAGCGTTTGTGTCCGTGTCTTCCCGGTACCGGATTCTGAAGCCACTGCACGCTCATTCTTACAAACTGCAGTAGTTGAAAATGATATAACCGGGGCTGATTTCAAGCAAGCATATTCCAGGAAAGGATCTGTGCACTGCGCTGCAAAAAGGAAAAAAGGATCCTACTTACTCGTCAGTGAAGGTGAAATGCAAGTGTCTGTTTTATAGGTTTGCAGTTTCGCCTATCCATTGTTTTTCAGTTTTTTGCATTAGTTAGTCCGTTTTGAGCTTTGTGAACAACATTGAAGCCCAAGAGATACTGTATGAGGCGGCTGTGTGGTGTGAAATATTCCCGGTGTAGATCTGAGCCCGAGAGAAGGGCTGTCTGACTCACTGAACTAACGTTACTGATGCTGTTTTCTGAGCTTTACTTTCAGCTGATGTCCGAATCGAGCGAGTCGGTTCTTTTTAGTGATTCAGTTGAATCGATTCGGAAGCTTCTTTAATCATTCCATTGAATGAAAGAACCTAAGCAACACGATCGATACAGCCGAAACCAAACACGACGATAATTAGTTAAACAAATGCGTTTTACTTCACACGTGGCGCACACATTATCGCTCTTGTAGGTACTTTAGTGGAACATTTTAGTGGTGACTCAAAAGATTAATTGAATCACTTTTATTGAATCACTTCGTGCGAACGAAGCGATTCGCGAAAGTGAATCGTACTTCCCAAAGCTGGAACTCCGCCCGGTTTAGACTCTCTCTAGTGACACATTCATTGCAGTCTCGACGATTGAGCAATCGCCACATGCCATTCACCTTCCAGATGAATAGTACAGCGCTGGTTTAATCAACTTTCCTTTCCCCTCAGCAGTCAAATCTGCACGCAAATCGTTTAAGTATCACTTATGTAAAACTGCTGCCTTTGTATTCTTTCAAATGTTTACAATTTACTCCAAATGTTTGTCATTGTGAAATCCAAGGAAGTTGCATTCATATTTTTCATTCTTCATCAAAACACATGGCTCGGCAATGATTAACTGATTTCGACATTCAGGGCTCAGAGGGTTATGTTGTGTTCATTAATTCTGCTACGCTATGCTTATTTTCTTAGTAAAATGTTTTCTGTATCATCATGTCAACATCCACAATTACATATTTATCCCCCTTCTGGTTAAAAAAATGTCTGTGTCTGAGGAATCGGTGGGTTTGTACTTCATATTTGCAGTTCATATTTGTTAATGTGCTGATGAGTCATCACCATAAAGAGAAAGACATGGGAGTGGTGATGGTGCCCTTTGTAGAATAACCATAGATCTTGCTAGGAAGTAGATATTTGTTTAATTTAACCAGAAGGGTAATGCACAAAGAGGTGGAAAACATATGCCTATGACACAAAATAAATGTATGCCTCATTGTGTCATACGGCCTATTAGCATACTTCGGCAAACAGTACAGCCTGCAGGACATGCAAGACAGAGACTCCCATAGTGTATTTGAAACATCAATTGTGTAAGAAAATAAAATCTGACACAGCTCCTAATTGGCTGCATATGGCTATATATACCACACAGACTATTAAGTAAGTCGCCATTGAAACCTTTGTCCCTGTTTCATTGGTTGTGACCGCTCTTAATTTGGAAGGGTGTAATTGAACGAGCACCTGTTTCACCAGACAGAAAAAGAAAGCCCTGTTTAGAATAGACTCAAGGGAATGTGGGCTGTTTATGATCAGAGCTTTATCAGACTGTACTTTTTCAATGTTAATGAGAAAGATAAATGAGTGTTTTTGTGGGCTGATGATTAAAGTCTAAAATATGTGCCGAATAAAAGTATTCGGTATGAGAATGGTTCCTACAGTTCCAAAAAAGAAGTGTGGAATATTTCAGTACGCTTCGTTCCTGTCCTGCTTTGCCTGAATTCGTGACTGTGTATAATAGATGGTGCAGCTGTGGCCTGCAGGTTTGGAGTTCAAACATGGTCGGATTGAGGATTTAACATTAAAGACGGATTATTTTTAGCAACCATGTTTCCTTTGACTGTAAAATATCTCTCTGATGACTCAGTATCTGATGTGTGCGTTTGTCATGCTGTTAAGCAGGAACAGAACAGGTTTTCTGCGCTTCCTCTCCCTTTAGAGTAAAACACCCTACTCTCCATGGGAAATATCTACTTCTCCTTTGTTATGACATAAACAGGTGTCATTGAGACCACACTGGACGGTATTTGTGTTATGTTTGCATGTGATTCAGAGAACATGGCTATTTGAGGTCATTCTCGCTTGAGAGCCCTTACAGAGCTCTTTTCCACTGTAATTAGCTGACTCATAGCAAAGACAAAAGTGATCATTTTGTACAACGAACAACTCAGCCAGAAACAGGTACATTCTTCTTAGATGGTCTGCACATACACCAGCTGCTTTGGAAGGAAAAAAAAATTGGCCTTGACAGGTATGGTACATCATAAGTGTGGCTGAACTTTAACCATGAATATGACTGTCAAAAGCAATCATGAAATAGGGAAGTTCTGCACACGGCCCAAAAGGTATAAAGATAGTAATAGGTTAAACGTAATAAAGGATTTCAGTTGCAAGATAAAGCCTATTTCTGCCTTAGAGTAAAAATGTAAAAATGTAGTCTTGAGAGAAAGTTTAAAATAAGAAATAAATATATAATTGTGAGATTTAAAGGGATATACAGGTTACATCTACTTACTAATATAATAACAATAAATTATGCATAATTACATGCAGGTGACACTAAGCCAAACCCTCATCCTAACCCTATATGTTATTTAATATTACTCAACTAAAATGTGTAATTACACTGTAACAAGGACACCTTCAAATAAAGTCTAATCCTGGACCTTAACTGTACTGAATGCGCACTTGTAGTGTATTTTGAATCAAAGGTATAGTTTTTTACTGTGCAGATAATATTACTGAACAGTAATTAAGTGTACTTAAAGGGAGAGCATTTTAATAGCTGTTTATTTATTTTAAATTTTTTTTTTTTACTTGTTACATGTTTTAAATTTTAGTAATTTTCTGTTGCTTTATAAAGTAATACACATATTTTGAGAAGCTGACAAACACAGGGCTACTAAAGCATATGTAAAGTACTTAATTAAATTGAGTGTTATTACCTATAGTGTGCTACATTTAAAGTTTACATTTATTAACTGTATTTTAAAGACAATAATTATGTAAATGCTTAAGATGTACTTAAGTCCTAATTGGTCAAAAACGGATTGCATTCAGGGTAGATTTAAACTATAATAAATGTTAATTTATTAAAAATAGTTAAGTGTCTGAAAACATAACTCACAGAGACATTTTTCAAGACGTTTTGTTCAGAAGGACGAAAGCCATACAGATTCGGAACAACACTGGAATGGCAGCTGAACCTTGCCCTTTTTTACATTCCTGTCAATAATAATAATAATAAATGAATAATGCCAATAATAATATGAGTAATTATTATCAAAAACGTCAGATGTCATGATGGTAATGGGTGACACAGTGGTCTTAGTAGCTGACGTAGTTTGGGGTCAGGAGGTCAGGAAGGTCCGGGGCTACCGTGAGCAGATTGTGCAACAAACAGTCCCACGGTAATTCAATCACGAGTCTTTTCCTCTTCAGCGGCTGCGGTTTGTTCACAGATGTGTGCAGGGACTTTTGAAGTGTTGCCTAGACATCTACTGCTAGGCTCATAAAATCTCAAGTGGCAAGATTTTGAAATCCTCACAGTTTACAAGACATAATACATTCAGCCACGTTGGCTCACATTCAGCACCACTAAAACGCTCTTGTAAACATTCCACGGTTTAACCAGCATCGAATTTCAAACAGGCCAAGTCGAACCATTATTAAGCTTCCACGCAGCTTCTGTATTTCTACTGTGAACCTTTCCCTTTTGCTGTAGAGTTGTCGTCTTTTTTTTACGCCATGTCCCTCAGGATCCAGTTACACAAGAAAATACCAAGTGTTTGTTGTGGTAAGTGTTATCATCAACAATCAATTGCGATGAGTAAGAGCTCATCCTGTCAGCCTGAGGAAATAAAGTGTGATGTGGTGGCTAAGGGCAGTTCCCCACACCACCCAGACGCCAGTCTCCTTCAGCCGAGAAAATAAAAGTACAATCATTCTAAGAGGCAGGGCGCCGCTGCTTACAACCGTATGACCTTAAGAAAGAGGTTTGGAATGTGGAGCTGTGTTGAGATTCTCATATGATGCCTAAGTGAGAGGTTAAATGGTGAGAGCGACGCCTGCCGCAATATCGCCTCGAGTTCTGCTAATAGTTTCTCACAGGTTTAAAAAGCACTGAGTAGCTGAGTTTAATTCCATTTGGAAAAGAAACCTCTTAAAAACACATTAGTGCCTCTCAAGCGCGGGCCTATAGTTTACACTCGTCTTTGGTCTGTTAGCGTGAATCCTTCTAAACCTTTCAGTCATCAAGAGTGAGTCAACTGTTCTTAAATTATCAAAGGAAGGGAGAGCTTAGCATTTCAAAAAGAATTTAATTGCGGCATATTAACAGGATTTCAATGGCCTTCAGTATTGTACTGCAACAGCAGAGATTTACACCAATAATACCGTGAAAGGATAAAGTAGTAATTTTGCAGGCATTATGGCAGGGTGCCAGGGAAGAGCATGGAGAAAGTGTTGTAGTAGAACAATGTGAGTGTCTATAAGCTGTTTTTAGCCAGATTATCCTCAGTAGCGCTTGAGCGAGGGAATATTCTGTATTCTGTAACTTTTTGGGTTTTGATATTAATTGCCGTCTGACTCATGATTTATCAAATACGCCATGGGAAATTATTTTAAATACCCACATATTTAAAATGAGGAAGCAGAAATGCCCCAATATAGTCAATCCATATAACATGGAGAAAGATTTTTCAAATAAAATAATACTTTTCTTCGGCAAGGATGCATTAAATTGATTAAATGTAACAGCCATTTAGTTATTTATAATATTACAAACAAATTCTATTTGCGTTGCATCACAGGAATGAGACATTCCCAAACTTTAACAGCAGTTTCACAAATTCACACTTCTTCATTAAATTAAATAAGCAAATTTTGCGTGCTGTCCAGGGAGCGAGCCGGGAGCTCGGCGGACCCCGAGCCCTGCTGATAGTAACCCTAGCGAGGGCAGAGCTCGGAGCTCGGCTCGGTCCCGTTCGCCCCACTTGAAGGTGCGAAAAAAAAGAGGAGGGGGGAGGAAGGCGGGGTCATGCGAAACTAAATACAGAGAAGAGTGATACGATGGTATTTATGCCGAGGCGGATAAATGAAATTAGGAATAATTAATAGGCTAGTGGGCGATAATACTAATGAGCGTCAATGGGTACCGGCTGTGCTGACACTCAGCGTGCTCTTCCCGAAACTATGTTAAAACATCCCGTAGTTAAAGGTTTTTAAACAGTAAGATTTTTTATGTTTTTAAATAAATCTCTATTCAACAACTGTGAAGTTTTGAATAGTAAAATACTTTTACTGCTTAAAATTACTTTTTTCTATTTGAATATATTTTAAAATTTATTCTTGGAATTTCAAAGCATCATTACTTCAGAAATCATTCTGATTTGCTGCATTCATTTCTTCCCATTCTTTAAAAACATTAAAAATCTTACTGTTCCAAAACCTTTTGGCAGTTTATATTTTGTCTTTATTTTTTACGCAACCACCGTATTTTCTATTTCATACAGATAATTGGGATCCTATGTTAGCAATATGCCCTTATAAATCTAAAGTGCACTGGAAAACGTTTTCCGGGGTTGAGGAAAATACTCTTAAACGTTGATTTCTGACACAGGATCAGTTTCAAGAGATTCCCAGCAAACCCTGGAGTCAAGTGTCATTTTAGTAAAGACTTGTTAACATCAGTTCTAAAGTGCATTTACCCCAGCAGCACTTGCTCAACTCGAGTAGAAAAGAAGTGCCCCTGTCAGCTTTGTTTAGAGGTGTGCAGAGGTTACGCAACCACTATTTCCATAAATGTGGACTCGTGAGAGCTCTGTTCAGGGTCAGCGACTGGTTCGTACTTGTCGAGGTCTTATGGATTGGGTATGAAGCGAGTGCTGAGAGGAAAGTGTTAGCATGTAGGCGGAGGTAATTAAGAGAAGGAAACATGCATTATTAATGCTAATGAGTTACAATAATAGACTGTGGCGTGATCTGTCGTGCCCACCACCCTGGGTCTTCGCATGTTGATGTACCCGCTGTTGTTCCCTAGACCTGTCAGAACTCTCACTCACCAGATCAAGAGCTCTCGATCTCAGCTGAGTCGTGATACGCTCGAGACACAAGGCTGTACATGCCATATGAGGAGCAAAGACCAAAACTAGCCGTATGTGCTTTGTCTTTCCTCCAAAGCTGATGAGAAGATTAGTTTTACTATAAACTGGATGACGAAAGCTTTTCGGCGGCTCTTGCTGACACCAAAAACAAACTCATTATGTAAATTGCCTCTCTGACTGCAACACGCTCGCTACAGAGTGCCAAATTTCCCACAATGGGGAAATGATATGAAATGAGGCTGCGAATCAAATCTTCATGGGAATTGAACGAGCCGGGACAAAGGCGAGCATAGCCCTATATGGATAATGAGACTCTCTATCTCTCCGTACTGAGAGGAACAAAACAAACTAGATTGAATATCAGCTGCTGTGCAGTCCAAAGGAGAATTGGCATACAGTATGTGCAGTCTGGAGCCGGGATGAGGCCTGTGTGTTTTTGAACACACTGTACTTGATAGATGGGAACAGAGAAAAGGCTCATCAGGAGCGTCTGTGCGCCAGCTCTGCATAGTTTAACAAGTTACTGAACTTAGTATAAACCCTATATTTCTTCTGCGTTCTTAACGATTCAGTATGCCAGTGCAATTTATTTTATGCGCTTAAAGCAATTCAATGCCTTTTATGAACATTTCTCTGTGCTTGTATCATTATGCATAATTTCTTGGTTAAATAATTGGCATTAAATTACATTAAGTAGATCAAACGTGACAATTTATATTCTCACAATGCCGTTTTTTCTTGAGCAGTAAATCAGCAATTTATATTGATAGGATCTTTTGATATTGCAGATTGGAGTAATGGTGGCTCAGTGCCTTTTATGAATATCTCAGTGTTTGTATTATTATACGCGCCATTTCTTGGTAAAGCAAAGCAAACAACGATGTCTCAGTGTCATGATGGGTCATTCTGGGTTCAGGAGTTAACTGCGCAGACATTCCTCAGGTTTTGTCTTCACACTCCGTCTGTTCCCACCTCACACAAAAGCTCTTAACACAGTCCAGATGCCTTTGGAACAGAGTCAGAGAAGGAAAATTATCCTCTTAGTTTTCAGGAATAAATATTTTCATCAGTTTGGAAGGTAAATGGAAACAGCCGGAGCTGGCCGAGGAGGAGAGACATTCCCCTGCTGCTTCTCTGACACTTGCTTGGTGAGAGAAGGCGGCAATGTAACATGCCAGCTCCTGCAACGCTCATGATGGAAGAAAGTGAGTTCACGTAGTAGACCACCGTGCTCGTGTTTTGGTATGTATGAGTAACAGCAACTTTTTGGATCATATGCAGAAGATGTAAAGATTTATTAGATTTATGTTCTGCCTGAAATCTGTTATTAGACTTTCACTATTGCTTTCCCAAGCAAACTAACTAAAGTTAACTTAACAACTAGAGCTTGATAGCAGTGATAGTTGATAGATGTTTAGCTACTTTTGTTAGTAGCTTATAATAAAATAAAGTATCTTGTTGCTTGGCAAGCTACATTTTAAACAAGTTTAATAGATTTTTTAGTTTAAAATGTGTAAAAAGATAAACCATTTTCAATCTACTTCAAAATTTGTTGACATTTTAATTTGTTAGCTACCCATATATATATATATATACACTATATTACCAAAAGTTTTCGCTCACCCATTCAAATGATCAGAATCAGGTGTGCTAAT
>JAUMHR010000076.1:7288703-7299390 GCA_032361145.1 Enteromius fasciolatus
GCTAATATTGCTTTATGAGTCTCTTAAAACAGGTTTACATGTATGCAAGGTCAAAAAAACACTTTAGTTTTCTCCAAAAATAGATTTCATTTGACCCCATTTCTAAATGATTCGTAAACGACTCGTGTAAAGCAGTTCGAAGAATCAGTCTGTGTAAACCCCGCCTTTCCGTGAGTCCTTTATGATTGGTCTACCGCTACAGTGTGTGTCGGAAAATTAAACGCCCATTGCCATAACTGAATAACAGTGCAGGGTACAGCGTTTTCTTCACATGATGTAATTCACGTGGAAATTGTACTGTTTGTGCGCGGGGCAAGTTGTTCGCGATATAGAACGTGGGCAGACATTATGCAAATATGTTACTTCGTGCAGTGGATCCGTAACAGAAAAAGATTCAAATTGCCGACGACTCGTTAGGGCGAATGTGAGCCGACTCTTTTTTTTTTTTTTTTTTTTGATAGACAAAAACGTAATTTAACGTGCACTGTCGGCGTCACAACTTTGTTCACATACAGCTACACGACACACTGCTTGAAAGATCATATTTGAAAATACATAATAGGGGCACTTTAAGTTATTTAATGAATGTTTGAATAAACATGTCATGAAAGTTATTACAGATAATATTGTTAACTTTATTTCCATCCTTTTGTTTCTTATAAGCCTTTTTTATGCAGTTTTGTTGTGTGACGTTTTAAAGTCTGGCGTATTCTGCTTAACTGACAATGTTTTTGGTTGTTTAACACTGGAAAATCATTCATTAGCTGGGAAAATATAATTGAACAGTATTGTTCCTTCATTATTGTTATAGTTGTGGTGTGGACATTTGATCAAATATAAAGGGAAAACCGCCTATTAAATAGCCTATTATAAAATATTGCAATTTAAAATAACTGTTTTCTGTTTAAATACATTTGTAATAAGTGTAATTTATTCCTGTTATGGCGAAGCTGAATTTTCAGCATCATAACTCCATTCTTAAGCATCACATGATTCTTTAGAAATGATTCTAATGTGCTTATTTGGTACTCAAGATTTTTGATTTTTTAGGAATGAATTATTATTATCAATGTTGTACTGCTTTATATATTTGTGGAATACTTTTTCAGGATTCTTTAAATTTAAATTGTAAAATATATTTTTTTTGTAATGTTATAAATGTAAATTTACTGTCATTTTCGGTCAGTTTAATGCATCTTTTGGGATGTTTGAGACAGAACTGCAGTCTTTATATGTTTGTGTGTGTGTGTGGGTGAGTGAGTAATTGGCGAGGTCTCTGGCCCTGTCTCACCCTTCATTAGAGGTGGCCCCAGTGGTGTTTATGGCTCCAGTGCTGACTTTTGCCCACTGGTGGCACTGTGACAGGGATCCACACAACGCTCACACTCCTGTTCGACACACTCATAAATCTTCAGATGAAGTAGTGGCCTGTGTGCCAGAAAAAATGTTTTGAGTGTGTGTGTGTCTTTGTAAAACAAAGCAGATATTTCACTGAAATAAATTCTGAACACACCCTGCAGATGTTAATGAAAGCAATGTGTTTGTGGCATAGACCCGAGCAACGAGGGCTGATTGACAGGCTGAACTCTTGCAGTGATGAATCTCTGAGGGAGAACATGCAGAGACTGCTTCCAGTGGTTTTTGCAACAGTTGTTGTTTTCATTTAACAAAATATGCATATTGTTTCCTATTTGGCATGAAGTAAATGTTCACATTTATATCTCAGACCCATATTCCTTCTGTTATTTGCAATAAACTGTTAAATAAATAGACAAAAATTACCATTGTGCCATTGTTTACTTATCCTCTTGTCTATACAAATCTTGTTGTCAAATCTCATTTACACTTCCGTATATATGCATATACTGTATATTCCGTACATATAGCACATCATGTTCAAATAAGAAGATAGCATTTAAAGTTCTTTTATGTGATTTTTGGAGCTTGATAGCATCTGTCTCCATTCATTCTCATTGTATGTAAAAGAGCAGCATACACTTTTTGCCTAAAGCAGTGTATATACTGTGTGTTTTCTCCCTTATGTTCGCTGCTTGTCAGATTGTACGTTATGACCCCCGTGGCATTGTGGGACAAAGCTGAAGGCAATTTATGTAACATCATTTTTATTTATGCCACACTGTGAAATAAAGCATCTTAATTAATGATATAAAGATCTGGCAATCATGTTGAGTCTCTCGAAATTTAAATTGTAGCAAATAAACCCAAGAAAGGCCGTGTAGGCTTGAGCAAAATTAAGAATTAACTCCCTTTAAAATTTGGTATTTTAATTGATTTAACCGTAGTTGGAATTTTAGTTATTTTAAGCAATATTGCTTGAATTCAGTTCTGGATGCTTTTTATCCTGACACCAATGTCACTGACAACCAGAACAGTTATTTCAAATGGTTTTTACGGTATCTTTGAAGAAATGTAGCCTTGCTGAACATTAGAAACTTCTTTCAGAAATACTGAAAAACCTCAACCTCAATGTGTGCATGTCTGTAAAGTCATATAGACAAAGAAGTATTAAAATTTTAACAATGTTTTACTTCAGTTTGTTTGTTAAATTTTTTCACACCCCAGGACCCCAAATTTGTGACTATTTAAGAACTTCAGTAGGCTATAAAGAAATTTCTTTGCAAAAATAAAAATCTAATTTTTACAATCCACAGAGATGCAGGTTACAAAACGAGGATGAATAAATGATGATAGAATTAATTTCTGTATGAACAACTTCTATAAGTATTAGAACAGTATAATAGTGTTGTTCTACAATAATCTAACATCTTCATCTTCCACTTCCTTTGTGCTTCCCTAAACAACCCCCCGTCCAGACTAACACAGCGCCTGTGTGCACCCAGAGGGAAGATAGCAGCATGTTAAGACCTAGAGGCGCAGAGGAAGGGAGGATGGCAGGATGAAGAGAACAGAGGAATGTGAGACAGTGTGGCTCAGGGGGTGAGAGATTTGTCTCGGTGCACCGCGGAAAGGGCGGGGCTGGGGAAGGGGGGTAGAAGATGCCATATGGCCCCTGCCGGGGCTGGGTTTGGGGTGACAGGAAGGAGGGAGCGTGAGAGGACGAGGCAGCAGGCAGGGGAGACGATGAGACGAAACGTTTCCTTCTACAGTGCAGGGCAGATAGACTTGGGCCGAAGGCCAGACAGGGGCCACTGACTGACACCAGATCTGATTGCATCCAACACAGAGATGCCAAACTGTGACAGGTGCCAGCACTGTTAGAGCAGAGCGGAAAGAGAGGGAGGAAAGACCAGACGACGAGACAAATGCTGTTAGAGACAACAGAAAATGAGGATGTGGAGCTTGTGTGTGCTTAGTGGATGTGACATACTGTAAAGCGGCCTCTAAACGTATTCAGAAACTCTTGGAAATGTCATTTCATTGCATTAGGTACAAAATGTCAAACCAAGTGACATCTGCAAACAAATGATGCACGAATTTGCCACCTCGTACTGTAAACTAATTGGTCATGGGACTGTGTTGCATATTCACAATGGTAGTTCACATGGAAGCCTGTTTCCACCTCAAAGTAAAAATAAAAATTGTAACCGTGAGATAAACTTTAAAACAAGAAAGAAGACTTTGCACTGTAATGTAGAAAGGTGCAATTTTGAGGAACAAAGTTGTAACTGTGACAAAGGCTGTAACCAGGCTTGGGTCACCATTGACTTCCATTTTTTTTTTTTTTCTACAATGGAAAGTGACCAAAACTTGGAGCTGGAGTTGGAGCTAAACTCAGCTTGACACCGGCCCTCCAGGACCGAGTTCCCTGGTTCCCTTTAAGATTTCTAATTGAATGTATTGTCTTTATTGTATTTTTCTTCATTAAATGCAGCCTTGGTGAGCCTTAAAGAGCATAAGACCCATTTAAAAATATATATTACCAGCTCGGTAGGATGAATTTTAAAGTCATGCTGACTGTAAATAAATGCCACTTGTTGTGACATTTTGTTTCGCATGCAATGTCTTTCATGTATCAAAATACATCAGGTCACTGTATATAAAATTAGAATAGAGCGCACACACACACACACACTATTTTTAATGATTTTATTCATTGTATGTGACGGGCGGTTTGTGTCTTGTTTATCTCTGTCCAACACATGATATTTTTCTGTGTGATTGTTTTTTAAAGTACACCGGCACACTGTGTACGTGCTTATGAGCATGGACGAGGAATTATGTGTGAGTGCAAATAGGGCCCATTGGAGAGCTGGAGTGTGCATGTCTGGGGCTCAGGAGGCCTGCAGCTGTATGACCCAGGTGCCACATGGCACTCTTGCTTTGGCCCTGCTCTCTACAACCCTGCAGGCAGCCCTAGTCAAGAGGCTCTCACGTATTATCAATACATGCACACTAATCATCTGCTGAAATTCAACTTCAATATCTGTTGACCTGACAAATATTATGCAGAATGGAAATTTTGTCAGCACAGCGGCATAATATTTTCTTTAACATGCTTCAGGATTTCAGCAGACTTCAGCTGCATTTGATCAGCTGAGATGAAATGATCGCCGATTAAATTGGCATGCAAGATTTTAAGCATGCAATAGTCACATGTAAAAAAATTAATACAACCTCATGTTGTGTCAATCATGTTTATGCGATGGCTGGATTTTCTGCATTTCACCTCTGTAGCATGCATTTTGATACGAAAAAATAAAATAAAACACACAGGTGCAATGTGAAGGACCTTTAGTCTTTACACTGTATAAAGGTACTGCGACAGTACAATCCGATTCTGTCCCCACAGCATCGTTTTCACTCCTATGAAACCTATAAAAATCACTTGATGAACTTCATTTTCTTATGGTGATTCATAATTACGATCTAGCATATTAGTGGCTAATTAGTATGAATTTATACAACGTTATTCAACCATTTTCATATGACATGCTAAATAATTTTAGATGCATAGGACACATACACTATGTAACTTAGTTATAAATTGTCAAATAAACATTTTTAACCTTGTTCTGTTAGCTCACAAGTTAACCAACTTACTAGCTTTGTATGCTGCCAGCTATTTTAGCATAGTGCTAACTGGTTAGCCTGCTAGTTAAGCTTAGAATACGTTAGCCTTTTAGCCAGCAAAAAAAAAAAAAAAAGCTATTACAGTAATCTACTGTGTGTTTAAAAAGCAACAATGGAATCCAAACCACACACTGTAGTTTTATGATATTATATACAGAATAAATACAGTAAAAACGTTTTTGTATGGTGATAAACAGGTTTGAAAACCATATACCTAGTAATTTACACTATACTGAACAAAACATTTAGCCACAGGAAGAAACCTTGAAAAAAAACCTGCACTGGTAATTACTGCATAAGTAGTTTAATTACTCTAGATTAGCAGACTTTTATGCATGATAACAAAACCTAACTTGACTGGATTTGATAATGCGCTTGAGCATCTGCAGCATTCCTCAGCACGGTTGTATGGATACGTCAATGGCTTCTTTGTATCATTCTTCCTTCTTTCTTTTAATGTGCGGGTTCATTGTAGAGCCATCTAATTCAAAACAGGGATCCTCAATTATGCAATGTGTCATTTACATATGCTAATTAGTATCATATTAATTATCATTAAATTGGGTAATTAGGCAATCTCAATTAAGACATTGTTCATTACACTAAATGCACAGGAAAGGTGTTTGAAGTTTTTTTTGCCCTCCCAGTGCCTCATCTCCCTTCATGAGTGTGTATGTGTACGTGTGTGTGTGTGTGTGTGTGTGAGAAGAGACTGGGCTCACTGCCACATCTGAATTGGGCCTTGCCAGCACGGCGTATTTAATAATTTAGCCGTCCCACATCATATAAGGGATGCACCCACAGCTTTCATGATTACCAAGCATATGGTTTGGTAATGAAGCTGCTGCTTGTAAAATAGTAATGACAGCGGAGAGAGAGGGAGAGACAGACACAACAGCTTCTTTATTTCATTTTAGCCATGCAGCGAATGCATTATATAGGCTTGTTTGGATTTTGTGTGTAGTGAAGCTGCCATTGAGAAGATCCTGTTTGCCTTGCGCTTTATGAGGAAGGCCAACAATGTGCTGGCAGGGATTCAGAAGCTGAGGCGGCTGGGAGGGTTTCTCCACATCAGCATAGTCTGTCTGGAAGAACACAGAGACAATAGGATTTAATTGCAAGATTATGCTCTTTATTATGTGGTTTGTTTTAATAGATAATTTAATGGTGTGTTGCAGCTTGTTAAGATTATGCAGTGATACTTAAAGAAAAAAAGTTTTTAGTCTGTATACAGTGGAAAAGATGTGTACTGTATGTACTGTAGAATGACCATTAGAGAACCATCTGTCCTAAACAAAATGTCATGACATTTTGTGTTTTTTTGCATTTTGGTGAGTTGATGGTGAATTTGCATGAACAAAATGATCAAATGTCTCACCCTTTTGGGTTTCTGTTAATAAGTAACCAATATGAATTAACAATTTTTCCCTTTGAATATAAACAAAATATAATTCTAATGACAAAATATTAGTGTAAAGGTAAATTCTCAATCATACCTACCATACCATACGTAATTGGTAGCACTTCATTTTAGTCCTGTTCCAGGTGTAAATATGGTATCCTTAATTATACACTGTAAAAAAATGGCAGTGGATTTAACAGTAAAAAACTGTGAAAATGCTACGGTAAAAACCCGTTAAATGGTTAATGGTAAATTCCTGTTAAGTTTACAGGGAAACACCGTAAACTGACATTTCCTGAATTCACTGCAATATATTTAAAATTTTGTTTGAATTTGATGTTTTTTATTACCGTATTATTATACCGATATACCGATATTACCGTAAAAATGATTTTTTTTTTTTACAGTGTAGCAATAGCAAAAACTGGGCAATAACCAGGTACTAAACCTGAACCGACCCCTAAATCTAGGGTAAATCTTGCTGTACACATTCCTGGATAAGTACACTGTAAGTACACATACTGTAAACTAAAGTGTAAAACATAAATTTGTTTTAAATTTTGAGAAACCAAGGATTATATGAAGTTTTAGATACTCAATCTGTCTCTATTTACCAGGGCACAGGTTCACAAAGTTCACCAAACATTTTTTGTTTGTATCACATTGTGCACTTAATGGCGGGGGATTGGTTAATATCACAGGTTAGGAGCATAGCATTTCTAATAGTAGGACAGTAATACGTGACTCTCTCAGGCATTTTCGGCCAACCCCCTCCACTTGGTTAAGAAGATTAACAGCAGGAGGTTTATCTCTACCCTAACCAAAGAAAAACATTTCTTGCGCTCTTTTCACACAGCATCATGCTGTACAGTATTCAATACTGCTTCTTGCAACTGCATGATCTATGTAGATGCTAAATAATTTAGATGTTCTGCACACCTTCCTCGTGCACATAATGTCTGGAATATATACTCACAAGCCGAACATGAATCTCAATGGCTTCTCTGTAAGGGAAAGGAGAACTACCTAACAATGTAACCATTGTAAAGTGCAACCTGGAGAAGTCATAATATAAATCCAGTGTTTTATTTCCTCTCCATCAGGGAGTGAAACGCAGGGCAGCGACTGGCACACGTCTCCATGTGTGCAAGACAATGGGGTTCACAGCTGTACTCACTCCCACTGAACCTGTGGAAAAACTGTTAGGCTGTTCAGTCACACATGAGCTCTGTTACAAAACCCAGTGTGCCTTACTGCCTACAAAGGCAACTGGCTTAATCCCAAATGTCATTGAAATCGATACACATAGGAAACTCAACAATAAAAAAAAAAAATCAAAAATTGTAGGTTAGCATGTTGCTAAGCTAATAGCACAATATTGTATTATAATTTTTTTAATGAAAATAAATAGTAAAATTGCACCGTTGAGGGAAGTGTATACTTTATGGAAGTCATATTTTATGATTAGTATGTATTTTAGTTTCCCTCACTCCACAACAAGTCCTTTAAATTTAGAACACAAATGATAAAAAAACGAATTCTAGTGACATTATAACGTATGTTATTATAAATATAAACACATTTATTTGATAGTCCTGGGGCCTGTTCCATAAAACAAGTTTACCAAATAAGCCAGGCTTTTGGCAGATAGTCTGACTTATTTCAAACCAAATTAACTGGCAATAAGTCATACTTACTGCAATAAACCTGGCTTATTTGGTAAACTTGTTTTATGGAACAGGCCCCTGGTAAACTCCAGTAAACTCCAGCTCACATACTGCTCTCATTCAACACAAATCCACAAAAAAAACAAAAAAAACAAACTGTGACAGATTCAATATATATGTTAGTGCTGGACAATGATTAATCGCATCCAAAATAAAAGTCTTTGTGTGTATGTACATATAATGTACATAGACACTTTTATTTGGGATGTGATTTATATATATGTGTGTATATGTATATATATGTATATGTATGTGTATATGTATATGTATATGTGTATATGTATATGTATATGTATATGTATATATATATATATATATATAGGCCTATAAATCATGTGGCCTAGAATGCAGTGTAATTAATTTCCTGACTTTTGGATTACAGCCTTTGCATGTATCAGGAGCTTCACTGTGATACTTTAAAATCCAACCTCAGTAGGAAGCTTGGTTTTGTGACAGTGATAGCCTAAACATATCTCCACAACAAGAAAGAGAGGCAGAGGGAAAACAAAAAAGAATAAGACCTGGATGAAATGGTCAGGAAAGATCTTGAAGGAAAGCAAAGAAAAACAGAGACCGAAGAGGAAGAAAAAGCTTTGGCACCATTCATGTGGAAATAGAGGGAGAAATATGCTGTATTAAAGATGAGGAGTTCAAATAGGCATAAATGCACAGGAAAGATTTTACTGACTTACTTGGTTGCCTGGGTGATTGTAACTAAACATGACTTAAATTATTGGATATTGACTGGGTGCCAATGTCAAAAACAACAATAGCAGGGGCTTTTAAGCTGTCCACTAGGGGGAGCTGTGGTATTCCTTTTAAAGCCCATAAAGAACATAGGAATATGTGTAAATGCATGTTGTGCCTGTAAGAAATACATTAGCACGTGAATTTTACAAACATGCATGGTTGGCATGAAACACTTTTGGTAAGCTGCCATGTCCTGCAGCGTGACATGCTATACTCCACTTATAACGATTGTAAACAATCCTTCTTTTCATGACTTCATATATTAATTGAGCAACTACATTGAACATTGGAACAAAAAAGTAATTAAATGTGGTGTTCCCTCAGAAAAAAAAAAAACATCCATAGTCACGTTATTCATCAGTTACTCATTTTATGAGAAGATCCCGACAGTATCAGAACAACAGCCTTGTTTCGTTCTTCTTGCAACATTTTTTTTCTATAAGAACAGCACAACCACTGACAGGTTTTCTGCTTTTGTTGTCCTCTTGTCATTCGTTTTATGCAGGAGCCATTGCCTTTCCTCTTCCTCTGAGTAACTGACTTCATACTGTTTTGCTCCGTAGGGAGAAGGTGGAGCAAACCTGATCTTAGATTCATCATCTCTAGCCTTTTATCTGGTCTCATCTGGTTGGGATCTCAAAAAAACGATGCCTAACTGTGAGGTGACAATTTTTTTTTTCATCTATTAGACGTGCTGAGCTGGACTAGTTTTCCTACCATGTGATAATAGGGAGTGAAGGGAGTAAGTCTGTGTGAAATGATCCACCGGAAAGAGCCGCCTTTGCACAATTAGAGCTTGTGATGGTGTGATATCGTGACATTTTAACTGCGACCCTGTAGATATTCATATTAATGGTTATTCTTATATAAGCATATCTGATAGCACCAATTCTGAATATACCGTATAGCTGCAGTATGCTGAGTGGAAGGTTTGAGTTTTGGAGCAGCGGCCCTGGCATCTCTGCTGTTGATAATGCAAGATGAGCCAATATTTTACTGCAGCTTTCATCACAGTTTATTCATTTTATACAATGCAGAAGGCCAAAATGTTTTCATGGTGATTCAGTCAAACAGATTTTTTATATATCTCACAGTTCTTTAATTATGGCCTTGTCCTTTTATTCTCACATCCTTACTGTTGTCTGAATATAAAGAATAGATCATTTGCATGGACAATGCAATGGCTTCACATAGTCTGTCTGTAAAAGAGGGAAGTCTGGCTTCAAACAGAATTAATAACTTGCTGCAGTAAGTTTCAGTTATTTGCTGTCCTGCACACATGCTGCTACTGTATATAATGCTTATTTAATCCATGTTTGCATTGTCTGACAAGCCATAGTACGGATAAAGTTGATTAATTCCCCAAAATAATGCAACCACTACCCTAACCTGCTTATATTTTATTTATTGCGCATCTGTATGCGATTTATACTTATCTATGATTTGTTTTTAATTAATCATTTACTGAGTTTGAGTGCATTATTGGTTCAAACTTGAGTACTGTTCACTTTCATTTCAGTGTACCAGTTTTTAATTTGCCTTTATCGTGATTCATGCATTGATCAAATTATAAATTAAACAAAAAAAAAGACATTTTTAATATAAAAATGTATGCTACTTATATATTACTTACTATACTACAAATGTTATGTGTATTTGAGTGTATTACAAATATAAATATATATACATCCATTGATTGGTGGTATCTCTCTCTCTCCTCTCCACCTGTAGCTGGTGTGTGGTGAGTGCACTGGCG
>JAUMHR010000076.1:7302058-7315203 GCA_032361145.1 Enteromius fasciolatus
TAATAAGTGTTGTTGATATTGAAATGCAATTTGATCAACATAAAATATAAATATGAAATTATGCTAAACTACTAAAACTAAAACAAAAAATAAAGTAAAGCTATGTAATAAAAATACTGGCATTTAAATGAAACTGAACATAAAAAGCTAATTCTAAATATGGATAAATACTAGAATAATGTAAAAATAATAGGCTACTAAAATATATTTGGAAGAATTGAATATCACATGTCATGTTCACTATAAAAAATATTCAATAGATTCCAACAGAAATAAAAAAGACATGAAAACAGAGGAGGCAGCATTGTTATATCTGTATTTTTTTTAAAACATGCATGTTTTTTTACAAAAAGTTGTTTTAATATGAACTTCCTGAGCCAATCCATGTGCTTTCCTTCTGATATAAGAGTTACTTACAGGTAAAGGCAATACATTTCAATTTATATTAACCAAAACAGATTTCTCTGTGTAGTTTTTAAGTATTTTCTATCAACTCTTTTGCCTCCTACATTTTCTTACTTTTTCCTGGTAGGGTCTATTGACTTGTCTTGGTGCTTTCAGGTTGCAGTGTCCTTAACGGTTCATTTGGTCCTCTAAGTGTAGGCAAAACCTGATCTTTTCTTTTAGACAAACCCGCCATACAGAGAAAAGAAGAAAGCTAGAAGAGAGAGCCCCTGGAGACCGCATGTCTACTGCTGCGCTTGTTGTGTGCTGGGAGAGATGTGACGTTGACAGTGATAGCCTAGCTGGTCTCTCTTTTGTAAAGTGGTCGTTGCAGGTGATGGATTCACTTCTAATGGAGTGCTGCTCCCTCAGAGGGTTAGCGTTTACCCAGTGCTCCGCCACCCACAGAAAGCACCCCTACACTGCTTGCACATGAATAATTGCCCACTAGGGACTGATTTTGCTGTAGATACCCCAGTGTGTAACCCTCCCTCCACCACCCACCCGCCACCCCTCTAGGGAAAGAGGAAGGGGAGGAGGCGCGTGGGCCCAGTGTCAGCACGTTAAAGGCATTTTCAGGTCTGTATTTTCTCTTTCTCTACCTCTGATATTCTTTCATACAACAATTCATAGAAATGCCATTGGTTTCCCCAGTGTGTGTGTGTATGTGTGTGGAAAGTGTAATGCCCTTGGCTTTTAACAAGATCCAATAATGGGAGCTGAGAGCAGCAATGCAGCAGAGAAGAAAGAGAGGCAGGCCAAGCTCTTTATTGTCCTCTCCTTATTGTATCTACCACAAGAAACCAGTGGAACGCTATCCTTTACATAAACACATACATAAACAGCAACATTTTCACAAAAAAGCATTGTGAGAAATGTATCGGTCCATCCATCTGTCTAAATCTATCTATGTCTGTCCATTTAATATACGTAATGTTACAGAAGACTTATATTTTATATAAAAACATACATGAATCATGCAACTAACTGTCAAATATACACACCAATAATGCTCTTGCATTCAAACTCCATAAATCCGAGGGAAGCAGTAAGATTGGACGGGACATGGACATCTTTCAGCTCTGAATGTTATAAATTTGATAACAGACACATTTTCTATTTATTAATTCTTCATCTACAAGTGATCAGAGAAAATGGTGTAATGTGGCATGTGACCACTGATGTGGTGTTTTTCTGCCCATAACTGTGAGACGTTCAGCCTGTGAGCCAGACAGAGGACACATTTGTGTACTGGCAAAGAATCACATCATAAATATTACATCTTCTGATGATGGCTCCCAAGACGGATTGCATTCTTCGTCCATAAAACAGGCACAGGACAGATGAATTATTCATTTGGGCTGAAGCCACCTGCCCACCCCTCAGGAGAAAGTCGGCACACATTTATAGAGTCTATTTACCTTAATTAGCCCCCTACATGTTTTTCTATAACCGGTTGAAGATCTCGTGCATTCGAAATGACAGCATAGACACAGCCTTGTTCTTGCACAACACGTGCCTGGCAATTGTTTGATTTTACATTGCACCGTGGATGTTGCTTTTGGAAGCACCATCACCATCGTCATTCCTGAAAGCCACAAGTGTTGATATCTGTTCTAAAACTAAGGCTGCCAAAGTTAACACACTTTCAACACATTCACCTAATTTCACTTGAAAACAGCTTTATTGTGTTTTGTCCTCTTTTTAATGACTGGGATGGAACGTACTGAACCTCCGTAAAAGAGTAAGCACAGGTGCCCATGTTCAACACACAAAAAAACATAACCAAAGCTTCAGGGTTCAGTTTGTTAGTAAATGGATCAAATCCAGAGTGAACTAAATTAAATTTTTGTGGCTGTGCATAGTAAAATGTATTAAATTGTGATAATGCTATTGCAGTATTAAGGGTGAAACACAGAAAATGGTGCAAAAGTAGAGGAATGTTGGCTAATAGAAAAATAGTTGTTGCATATTACATATTTTTTGCTTGCTTTTCATTTCTGTTGCCAATATTACTGCATTATGTAATTATATAAATCAAACATCAGTGATTCTTAGTGTATTGGTATAACATCTGGTATGTCCTATTGGCCAAAATTACAGTTTTTTTTTTACAGTTTTCTATTTTTGATTTGAATGATATAATTATATTATTAATTAAGCTCAATTCCTTGTTTTTTTGCATTTAGTTTGTTTATTTGCCATATTCTAATGCTCGCTGAAAATTCTGTAACAATGTTAAATGTATTTAAATACATTTTTATACATTAAAATAATTCGACTAAATGCATATGTGATTTCAGTTTTAATGTTTTATTTTTCAAAAATAGTAGTATAAATATGTATTATATTGTGAGGAGGTTCCATATCAGCGTTGCCCTGGAAACAAAGGACACGCACCTGCATGTCCTCATCTCTGGCTGATCGGCCCCAGCTGCAGCCTGCAGCAGGCAGCAGCTATATAAGCAGCGTGAGCACTACCAAGGACTGAGAAACTTCTCCGTGAGACAGAACGTTAACTTGTTCTCTCCTTACCTTCCCAGAAAGCAGCTGAGGACCGATCAGCCCCACAGGAGCACTTCACAGACCCACTGCAGCATGAGGCAGAGAGCACGCCACTCACTGGAGCACCCACCTCTACACTTTTGTTCACCCACTTTGTAAATAAATCCACCGGGGTATTTATTTTGAGCTCTTCTTGTAGTGTGATTCTTCACCCGTGACAATATATAGAATACAGAATTTGAATTGAATATCATTGTATAATATATGCTTTGTGCCCTTGAAAAAACAAAACAAAAAAAAATAGCAGTTTTGAGTTCACGCCTCAAAGTTCTGACTTTTTTCTAGCAGTTCAATTTGTTTTTTTCTCACAATTCTTTGTGTACATTTCACAATTATTTTTTTCTCACAATTAAAAAAAATTAATAATACTAAAATTTGCAAGATGAGTCCCACAATTTTATTCCATATGAGCTTTCTTGACCATGTTAAAGAAAGTCAGTAATATCATGTTTAATTTGAAATGGTTATTTTAAACTTTTGCCAGCTCTAGCATATATGGTTCTGACATAAGTTTGTAGAGTAGCCGATAGTTTCTAGAGAGAAGTTTTCTCGCTCTCTCTCTGTCTCTGTCTCTCTCTTGTTTCTGTCTGACGCAGCTGACATCTCAACACTTCCTCTGTGCCTGCTGTCTTATGTTATCTGTCAGTCTGCCAATAACAGCACATGTTGAGTTATTGGAGCTTTGCTCGACATTAAACAATTAACTGGGTTTTGTTGTCCTTCCTCCCCCGAAAACACATGTACTTTGCTCGCTGCAGTTCACCCAAAGCCTAGATAAACTTTCTGTCATTACAAGCATTACAGTTTGAGACAGTGCCAGCGCATGAGTCTCTCGACAGCACATAGCTCCAATTAGCTTTGGGGCGAATGAAATGCACGGTATCTCTGACTCATGTAGACATTAAAAGAGCTCTATTTTTAAACTATGGAGGCTGCGAGTTGGACTTGGCCGACAAGCTAGTTAGCTGAGCGTATTCTGAGCGGGCTGGTGTGAGTCTGCTGAATCTTAATGGGGATGCTGACAGTGTTGAATGTGGAGAATTGTGTGACAGTGCTGCAAGGAAAGAGCTGCGGGCGGCTTAGCTGATGCTGAGAGATGGAGAGGTAGAGAAAAAGAGATGTCTCTGTGTGTTCAGAACTGGTTCTCTCTGCACTGCTTGATCTTACTGATGATGCATTCACCGATAAAGTCACATAGACAGTTGTACTGAAATGTTAAAAAGTTTGGAGTTTGTAAAATTGTTTGGTCCAACTTCATATTAGGTGGCTTAACTACTATGTACTTACATCACATTGTGTTGCTGCTATTGAGGTGGGATACAGGTAAGATTGGGGACGGGTATGGAGGTAGGGATAGATTTAAGGGTAGGTTAGGGTGTAAGGGATGGGTCAACAGTGTAGTTATAAATGTAATAACAGAAATTAATTACAGATGCAATTAAATGCAGGTATGTAAAAAAAACCAATGTAAACTGTACACAATAAGTGCATTGTATCTATGTATATACGTATTTAAATAATTTATATGTTCACCAAGGCTGTATTTATTTAATTACACAATACAGTAATATAGTCAAATATTGTCACAATTTATTTATTTTAAAACTAAATTTACTCATGTAATGTCAAAGCTGATTTTTTTAACATAATTGCTGCAGTTTTCAAAGTCAGAAATCATTTTCATATGCATTTTTACAGGTTTTGTAACATTCATTATGTCTTTACTGCCACTTTTGACAATTTTATGAATTCTTTATTATTTAAGTTGTTTTTTTACTCATCCAAAACCTTTATTAATAATGTCTTTCATAGATAATATAATATTTATAATTTATAATTATTATTAATATAATGCTATTATTTTTTCTCTTATTAAAATATGACTCATTTGCACTTGGTGTCATTAGGTCATTTAGGTTATTTCACAGAAAAATTATTTTGTACATTTGTTTTTAAATAAATCATTAAAAGGCATTAACGTTAATTGAGTTTTTCTTTGTGTAAATGCGCTAAAATCAAACTGCATTTCATGTCACGCAATTTATTCAGGCCATGAAAGTAGTCTGGTTATCCGTACTGTCGGATATTCCCTGCCCAGTGTTTGCATTAAAGGACAACGTGGCCCCTAGTCCATCTGACACCGTCAGGCCTTTGAACTTGACTTGACATTAAGATGAGGGACGACTTCCACAGACACATTCGCGCTAATTGCCATTTGGAGCAGAGAGGCTCAGATGGAGACATGGAGAAACCAGTAAGATTTTCAAGGGTAAAACAAAGCCTCTAGCCTCATTACATCGACATTGACAGGCTTACTTAACCCTTCGGTCACAATGATAGAACGAATAAGAGAGACAAGGGAAGAGCAGACGGTCTGATGCATCTTGACTAGATAGACATTAAATTTGCATTGAGTTGGGTTTGAGTGGCTCCGCCTAAACACTCTCACTTATGTTCACATGAGAAATTTTACTGCTGTTTTAATATTTCTGCAAAGAGTCTGTGAATTATTAACTGACTAAATATTGCCAAAGCTGAAAAAGCTTTTGTAGTGTGCTGCACAGGTACAGGGCTTGTATGATGAAATATGTAATGTGAGCTCTCGCTATACGGATTATTACTGAGATACCGTTGTACTGAATAACCTGATGTTTGATATGTATTATACATTTCTGCAATAAGATACAAGATGCTGTGCAATATTGTGTATATAAACTGTATTTGTGGCTAAAAGGCAGCGTTGAACACAACACATTGCAGATAATCTAATGACTTTCTGCTTTTATTAACCTGATACTACACAACATATTATTAAATTATATTCATTTAAAAGTATTTAAATATAAATGATGCACAAAATACGAAATATAATTATTAATATAAAGGGAGCTAAAATTAAAAGTTTTTGTTCATTTAAACAAAATAAAATAAAATATTTTACCTAGTTGTCAAGGCAAAGTTTCCTAAATTAAAAAAAAAATGAAATACTAAAACTAAATCTAAAATTTAATAAAAAACTATACAGACATAACATTCAAATAAAAATAGAAAAAAATATCAGTGATATTAAAATAATTGTGTGTTGTGGGTTGTTTTAAAAGCTGGATTAATCAATCATCATCCAGAACCAGAACTATCCATTTTATAATGGTAATTAATGTAACAGTTAAAGAACAGCGGCAGGTCATTTTTCAAAACCATATTTTTTGTGTATCCAGTAACAGGTTCTGTTTTAGATCAATTTTAGAGCTACCGTGACCACAAAAATGTGGACAAGTGAAAAGAGCGAGTAACAGAAGAGGAAGAAGGTTAAAATAAATGCGAAAGAGACCGAACACACGTCCAGGTGGCTCCTCCACCCAAAAACAGCTCTGAATCCACACAGCTGCTGGCATACGATTGACTTTCAACAGGCCTCTCCAGCTTTCTTTACTGCAACAGGCAGAGTAAAGCGATTGGTTTCGCCCCGCCATAATGGCTGGCCATGAATGCTGAGTGTGATGGTGGGAGCCCATTAGAGCCTCAATGGCTGACAAGACACTTAGCACTCCCAGGAGCTCAAACGGCCCTTTTATCACCGGCCTAAGGCTGGGCTGAGGCCTGAGAACTGGTGGCCAGCTGGGTCTTTACCCAACCCACACACACACACAAAACAGCACCTGCCTGGTATTACCCAAGGGCTGAGATTCCCAGTGTTGCCCTCAGCTGGCATGGAGACACAGAAGAGAGCATACTGGGAAGCAGCTGTGAGATTTGACAGCGGGGATTTGGTGAGATATGGGAAAGGAAAGGCAGCAGCTTTGTAAAGATTGTCAGAATTGCAATGTGCCGGTATGAAGTGCAAAAACAGAAGGCCCGTATTGACTGGAAGATTTGCTCAGAGCCTGGACTTTGTTAGTGTTACTTTAGAAAGATGGTGACTTGAAGCCATTATAAAGCACTCAAGTCACCATTACCTTCCAAATCGTATTGAAATTACATTGATTAAAGAGCAAAATACTTAGATTGGGATTCACTTTGGTGGAAATTATGCACACAAAGACATTCTGGGTGGTTAGCGCAACACTTTGCAGAGAATGTCGTTGCTGACCTCACAGTCTTTCCTCACCCAGCTCATGGAGCGCTTTTGGGGCGAACTGCATTAGTCTCACTCAGGGGTGAACACCAATCTCATACAACCTCTTTTCTCCACTTCCTTCTTCAATCTGAGAGAGCACTACACGAGGTGCATAAAAAGTTCCTCCAGTCGGACTGTAAGTGCTTCAGAAGCCGTGGGGTGTTTTATTGGGGCAGCGTGCTGGCTTTTATCAGTTATTTTGGACTGGTGTATGGGAGGGAGATATTGTCAGCTGCTGCTTGTACAGACAGAAGGGCAGGACATTTTATTGTGAACGTAAGTGGATGAAGATACAGCTCTGAAAAGATACTTGTGGCTCACAGATCTCTGAAAATGTGTGCTGTTGAAAAATACATTTAAATGTGATTTATGTTTTTAATTTATGAATTAAAATATTTTGGGTTATGACAAAAAGTCATTGGTATTTGATAACATTTGTAGTTAACATCAACAGTGAACATATTTGTTTAATTATTAGTTACTACATTGTAAAAAGTTGTATCTATTAGTGGACCTGAGCTGACATGGATTTACAAGGAGCAGTTGTGTTTATATTAAATATATTGTACATAAATATGAATAAATAATGCTTTAACAATGCATTGCTCATTGTTGGTGTTAGTTAATGAATGAAATATACTTGCCTTATTGCAAAGTGTTACCAAAAAAAATTTTTTAAAGTCATGTGGTACAAAAAATAAATGAAACAGGAAATTAAGTCATATATTGTACAACTGCAGACCATGAATGTTAAGACTTTGAACAAGACTTTTAAATTATCAGATAATTTAATCTTTTTATGGCAAGGCATGCTTAGGTTATCTAGTATTTTCCGATAATTCGCTTATAAGCTCCAAAAAATGTTAAATAATTATTTGGATGTATATACACAAGGAAAATGTTAAACTACATATACAAAAATATTTATCATTGATAGAAAAAAATATTTGTTCTCTACATACAATGACTGGATTTCATAACTGACTGATAATACGAGAACGCAGATCATTAGTGTCGTCATTTATTAACACAAATAAATTGTTTAATATTAGCTCCTTGGTAATGACAGAAAACCGTTATGGCTAACAACAATGGATTCTACCATTTTAATTGACTTATGTTAAATGAGGGAGTATAATAATGAGAGATATAACGATGGCCATTCTGTCTTTCCAAATACCATTGTATCCTTCATCCATGGATTACCCCAAAGAAGAAAAGCGTCCACATTTGCAGAACAATTGAGTTGACACAGACTGAGAAAGTGGAGCCAGGATCATCCCACCCGCCGCCCGCCAGAAAAGAAGGGCTAAACTGCTCCAGAGGCTGTCTTTGACGTCAGCACCAACTCCAACTTTCTTTGAGAACTTATATGAGCAATGTTTTTTTTTTTTTCATCCGTCTCTGTGCATACAGAATTAGGAAAATGGAGAACTAGCTGTTTTCAGCTAGAGGTGTGATAAAAAGCTTTTGCTTTTGTGCTGCCGGGCTCAGTTTCATTTGGTCAATTAAATGCTTAAAAGGAGAAGAAAAAAAACTTTTGCTAATTGACAATGCCAATGAAATTCAGTAGCTATTGTAAGAGCTCCACGATGAAAAGCCTATTAAGAAGCGTTTGTCTAATGCCTCTATTCACTGACTCTGCAGTGGTTCTTTCACAGAAACTAAATTTGCTGATTTCTTTCTTTCTTTCTCATTCTCAAGGCTTGGCGTTTGCCACTGCACTATAACAAATTAAGTCTTTAGTTTGGGTGCGCTGGAATAGAAGACCTGGTTTAAAGATTGCCTGAAAACATTTCATGCTAGTCACACTCTGAAGTCTGTCCAGACCAACATAAACACTCCCTTGTTACTTCCATTGAAATTAATGTGTGGATAGGCTATGAAGATGTTTCGGCGGATTCCAATTAATTTCCGACAAAAGGAGCAGAGCGAGCCAAGGTCCTTTTTTGAAAGGACATATCTCCAGGAAAAGATTGTGGGCAAGAACTCATTTGTTTAACAGGCTTCCTTGTAGCTTTCACACATTTGATGAGACATTTACAAATCAGTTCTTTAAAAAAACAAAAAAAAAAGTGTAGGATCATTTGGATGAAATATTCCTTAAAATACAGGTCGGTCTAAATGAAAGTGCTTCTATTTAGCATATTTTTGTATTATTTAAATAACTTTTGAGTATAAATAATATTAAAAGCACATTTGATTAGAAATATATATGAATTTCATAACTGTTTAATATTTGATTTATATATTCAACTTTATTGTCATGATTCAGAGATAAGACGAGAAGAGGCGGATCCATGTGCAGCATTTTAATAAACAACGCAAGGTACAGTCAAGCAGGGTCGATCAACAGCAAATGGTATCATCAGAGGCATAGACAATAGAATAATCCTGAATGCGAAACAGGGGTCGGGTGAATGGCAAACAGTATCCAAGGGACGAGGCAACAGTGAAGGTCTGGGGCAGGCAGGGTTGAGAACAGGAACTACGGAAAACTAGGAAAACGGCTTACAAATGGGGGAAACACCACAATGATCGGCGACAAGACAAGGATGCAGATCATTAGCGGGAGACACTTCATAATAAAAGTCCTGAAAAGAGAGACAGACAAACAATGAACATAGTCCGGGCTGGAGTGTCCTCTAGAGGCTTCCAAGGGCAACTCCAGTGAAGCTTGTGACAGTCATAGTTGCTGTCAGACCCCTACCCGAGTTAGGATGATTCTAAAGATCTGACGATGGAAAGAAAACCCTGCGAGGTGAAAACGCGATTTCTACCGGGTGGAACGCAGTCGCAGTTAAACCTGAAATACTATCAAAAGTGTCACCCAGGAAATTCTGAGAATGCCAGTTATAAGATGACTTGCACCAACAGTACATTATATGGTAAAATATTAAGTTAAATCTATTACTGTTTTACCTTATGTAAAAGAGCTTACTGTTAGAGTTACTATAGAGTTAAATATTACTTCACTGTATTTCGTTACCGGGACTGTCAAAAATGAGTTTTATTAATAGAGTATGCACACAAAATCACATACTATTTTTTGTTGTTGTTGTTTTTTTTTCATTCTGTTGTCCAATCACATGATGGATGGGGCAGAAAGGCCAATTGTTCACCTGTTCCAGTCAATTTCTCTCAAGATAACAATATGAGATGTAAATTTCAAGTCATGGTTAATGTTTTGCCTCTTTGCTTTTGTTTTAAAAGTGTTTTGTCTGTCGTTCACTGTAACTTTCTTCCGTCTTTCATTACACATTTCACAGGCCAGATCGCAACATTCAGCGGGAGGGATAGGGGTTAATAAGTGCAGTCACCCCTGATTTATTCAATTTGTAGAGTCCAGCCAAACAATGCAACAGGAGCTTTATTTGACCATCAGCTCAGTGTGAGTCTATTCAGGGGTTCAACCATAACAAAATGATGGAGTTCGCCACCACAAAACCGACATGCTTGTTCTCCGGGGCTTTCAATAAATCAGTCCTGCTTTGCTGCACATCGTATGAATTATGGGACCATTAGGCTTTGAGCATGTCTGGATCTCCTTCATCTGGAATGCCGAAGTGCCCTTTGTAATACAAATGAATGGGGTGGCAGAGTATGATAATTAGATATGCTTGTTTGGTTAGTCTTGATAGTTAATCCAAAAACATGAAACCTTACAGGTTCATAATGACATGAGGGTGAATGATGTCAGAAGTTTTATTTTTGGGTGAAGTGACGTGTTAAAAGACCGTGGTGATGGTCAGAGTCTTGTAACAGTCTGCGCTGTTGAATTTTTCCACCTTGTTGTTTTCTACACATGTAGGTTAGAGCAGTGGGTTGTTTGTGTGTGTGTGTGTGTGTGTGTGTGTGTGAAGATCAAGCAAACAGGAGGACAAAGACAGACAGTGGGAGAGCATGCTGATCAGGCTGTAGATTGGCAGCTCCAGAGGAGTTCATCAGCACATGCTGCAGTGCCAACAGAGACTGTCTCTCCACAGCCGAGTAGAGGAGGGACACGTGACATTGCTATGGTTCCATCTCAGGGTGCTGAACAGAAAGATACAAAGAAAAAACTACAGCTGAGCTATTGTCCACATACTCATCTTTATGCTGACATGCTGATGAATGGCCCACCAACTTGCATTTACAAGCAATAGCTTGAACACAATCAAATCATATAGCTAAAGTTAATATATTAAATATTATGAAAGGCTATAGACCACAGTGTTTACATTTTTAAAGTCAGCCTATGATTATTTATTGTTTCTGCATCATAAACTGCATCAGCTCGAAGTATTTTGACTTTGAAAAAATAGCACAGGTCACCTTAATGGACTCTATTCATCGGTCTGCTATAAGCACTTTTTTTTAAGGTGCCATTGAAAAATCTGGATTTTATAGTTTCCTAAATACGTATAGACTTTGTCTTGATGACTTTGCTGTTTTCTGAGGGTTAGCAAGGCACTGCAATTAACCAACATTCAGCTCCTGCCAACAAGAACGATTGTGCTTAATCAGTCGAGTGTGTTATTCAGTCTGCATTAAATTAACTTACATAAGTTAATAAAGATTTTCTCTTTGTAGAAAAATAAGTAAGTGATTATTTATTTATTTATACAGTGGTCACTAAAAATGTTGGATAACTAAGAATGGATTTGCATTGCATAATATCTGATCAACTGGCACATGCAAATAAATGGTGCTAGACCTTTTCTCAAAGGTACAGTATTTACACATTCATGAACCTTTTTGCTTTAAAAGAGTGTTCAAGATGAACCTGGACCACAAAACCAGTCATAAGGGTACACATTTTGAAAACTGAATAAATAATCTTTCCATTGATATAATCTGTAGTTTGTAAGGATAGGACATTATTTGGTTGAGATACAGCTGTGGGTGCAAAACAGAAAATACTGAGAAAATAAAAGAAATGACGTTCTTGGCAGTGCATTTTGATAATCAAAGATTACGTTTTGAGATATTTACAGTAGGACATTTACAATATATCTTCATGGAATATAATCTTTACTTAATACCCTAAAGACACATATATCTAGAGAATTAGTAGAATTAGTATTTGAATAAAATACCATCAAATGTTAAGCGTCACCTAGGAAATTCTGGGAACAGTGGGATGACTTGTTATACATTCTAATTGTATTTTACTGTAAAATATACAGTTCTATTACAAATTTACCCTGTGTATGAGACAGCTTACTGTTTTAGAATTTGTAGAGTTAAAATAAAGTATTTTTTCCATCTATCCTACTAATGTTGACAAAAAACAATAAAATGCAAAAATAAGAAATGGCCTTTAAATGTTATTTTATAAAACCCTGTTTTTTTTCCTGAGCAGTTTGAAAATAACAATTCAGTTCAAATAAGAAACAGCATCTCTATTCAGCTCCCCCCACCTCTAGCCTCTGATTAATTGTGTGTCTTACTCATTGTGATTCTGCCTGTTTTAATTAGCTTAGGCAAGCTTTTGCATATTGTACTTATTTAATTTCATCATGTGCGAGAGGCAATGCAAGGCATAATTTGGAAAATGAAAGGGCTAGCTTTTGCCAGCGTGCACACAAAGGATTCAAGAAGCCACTGGAGTTCTGAAGAGCAAACATGTTCATTCTGATGAGACAACAGCATCTCAGCATGTTCAGTCATGCTGCACACTGAGCTTTCTTTTAATCATGACTGCATACCTGATGAGACTCATTAACTAAGATAACGAAATATCACAATCATAATTAGATTATGGTACATATGTGTATAATAATGCACTTGCTGCATTGTGGTACGAGAAGTCACAGGGAGAGCCGCCACACTTTAAATATAACTTATCTTGTCATTTACTCGCCCTCATGTTGTTCCAAACCTACACTGAAAAAAACTTGGTGAAGAAATAACCCTGTAACACCCAAGCATAGAACTAATCATTGAAAAAAATCATTTTAGCTTGTTTTGCATCTTTTGGGGTGGGAGTAAACCAATATCAGTGGAATTTTTGAAATCGGACCAATTTTGACCATTT
>JAUMHR010000076.1:7347475-7364948 GCA_032361145.1 Enteromius fasciolatus
TTTAGATCTTTAAGTCCATCTCATGAAAAATCGGAGCAGAAACAAAGGTGTTGCGTTTATATTTTTGTTGAGTGTATGAATCAGAAAGAATAAACCATTCTTTTTCTCTCTCTCTCTCTCTGATTGCAGGACATCATTTTGGTCATTGTGGCTGTCTTGGTCTTCCTGCTAGGCGTCTATGCATTCTTCTACCTCAACCTGAGCACCGAGCTGGATCTGGATGTGGACATGGACTGAAGGACTTTTCTCAGACGCCATCTCAGAGGATTCTGGGTGGCTCAACCCATGAACTACTCATGTGCCAGCAGTTTGATAGTATTACACATTTCCTATTTCTGTCCCCTTTTATACCAGCAAAAGCTGAAAGAACATGAGTCTTAAAGTGCATAGAAACACATGCAGAAACACACGCAGTGTTGATAATCCTTTTTGATTATTAATAAAGCTTCACATGTTTCCCACAGCTTTGGGATTTGAGAAACCAACTCGTTTTCCATTTGGATTTTTTAGTTTTAAAGGAATAGTTCACCCAGAAACGAAACTTCTGTCGTCTTTAACTCATTCTCATGTCTTTTGGAAAGGCATTTGGCTCTCTGCATGAAACAAAAAAGGAGTTATTTATATCACAATTTCTAGGTTGTTGTTTTTGTATATAATCAAAGGCTAGATTTTCACTGTATAACAAATATCAGTGACTGAGCCATTGCATAGCTTCAGGAAATGTTTGCGCTGCTTTGAATGTAATTTGTTTTGGCCCCACAATAACCAATACACTTACCTTCACAGTCCAATACCTGAACCAAACAAAACATACAGGAACTTTTTGTCCCATGGACTACAGACACATAGGATACAAAATTCTGAGAAAATAATAAATCGATTACAGCAATTAGTTGCGTAACATACTGTATGTAGAACAGGTTGTTGTTCATTTATTTAATAAAATAATGGCAGATGGCATAAAAGATTTTGAGTTTGGCAACTCCTGGTCCCTCTTCGTTTTCACTGAATGAAAAAGAGCAGCTCAACTTCTAAACGTTTTATTTTTGAAACAGGTTTAGAATGACATGAAGGTGAGCAAACGATAAGTAAATAAATAAGTTTTTTTTTTTTTGGTGAACTATCCCTTTAATAATTTCAATTTTGCTATTGTGTATTAACACAAATGGATTAATTTTTAACCAAATTGGTTATTACATAATCCATTAGATCTGCATCCCGTGAAGAAAATATTTCAGATAAGTGAAGCAGACAGGAAGATATATTGCATTCCATATCACAAACACTTCTTACAGATGTAGACATCTCAATGCTGAAGATCAGAGGCAATCTGTGATCTTGTTTGTGTGTAAAGTTGACATCTTCTGTCTCGTTTCTCGTCATTGTGCAGCTCGTTAGCATATCAAACGTTGCAAATCTTGGTTATTATAAGCCAAAAGAGCATCAGTGAAGATACCAACATTACCACGTAGACCTCCGTTTTTGTATGCGTGTGCATATGTGACCTCTAGAGACGTATAGAAACAGCACTTGAAGCATTATCAATCAGCGTGAGGTGCTGTTACTCTTAGTCAAAGTGCATCTTTTGATCTATCTCAGAGGATAAAACGCATGGCCCTGCCTTGGTCTTTGACATCCAGTGCTGCCTTTACACGCTGCTGGGCCTGTGTGTGTGTGTGTGCGCGTTCGTGGGAGTAAGGTGGAAAATGAAAGGCTGAAGATGATGACATTCAAAGTTCATTTACATTCTCTTTGTATAGCGCGTTGGATCTCGTACAAACGCACAGCAACGACTTATTTCATTCCAGGCCGTGAGAGTTGTTTTATCTTCCCCTGCATGAGGTATATGTGCCTAACTCAGGACAACTGCTTTGCTGCTTAGCCCTTATTTTCCTGGGACGTCTGACTGTTATCATTAATTCAAGGATTGATACCCTATTGAACAAAACATTTTTGTAGCCTGTCTTTGATTTGGACTCGAGAGCTTTCCAAATTCTTTCATAGTGAGACTGAACTTAACCAAAACAAAGAGTCTCGTGTTCCTTGTTGACTGTTTTGCTTGTTTTTCTTCTCTTGTTTCTATCATACTTGGGATAAAATAATAAACATTGTCAAATCACGTTGGTATTGATAAAAGCTTATTGTGTTCATTTTCAAATCGTATAACAATGTTGAACTTATAAATAGTATCTGTTTCAGTGCCTTGTGGCGGTCTCACTGAAGCACATCACCCTGTGCACCAAAATTAAAAACTCAAGCTGTTCACATTCACACACACCCTACACAGTGTTTACTGCACACTTAGTAGGAGGTATGTTGAAAAGATGATTATGTACAAATAGTAATAAACATATTTTCATTCACATTTTCATTATTTCTTCTCAGCACACATTTATCACTAAATATAGGGTTTTAGCACTGGAAATCATACATAAATTAAATAGTTAAACATTAAAATGACAAAACCTGTACTTACAGTAATTCACCTTATACAGTACAGAAACTGTTAACTAATTAAAATGTTTTTATTGCAACATCTGTAGTCTTATCCTGTTAAAACCTAAAACACTTTTTTTTTATATGCCGTTTGCATGCTTTGACTGATTCTCTTGATTCTCTCGCTTGTCACACCTAAAAGCTGGTCAGCTGTATTTCAAACCAACTTGCACACTAATGTGTCACTTACAGTATACATGCACTTGGGGCTTTTGTCACAGATTACTTGTAAACATTGCTTACAAGGAAGTTCCTTGGTTCCTTTCATATCGCTGTGTCTTGTTAACCTCTGGGGCTGGGTTTCTGTGTTTGTCCGTGGGTGTGTGCGGGCAATGTTTGTGTAAGTTAGCAGGTAAGGCTCAGCTGTTGTCATGGTTGCCCTGGCTGTAGAAACCCTCCCGAGAGGCCACATGCTCTCGGGTTAGCGATGTGGGCGCCCCTCTGCCTCGGTCATTAAGTCAATGGCAGTTAAACTGTAGGAGCCCGGCCTAACCATGCCCAATGCCACCAATGTCAATTATATCCAGTATCACTGTGTTAGTTCATGAACCCTGGGCTACAGCTGGGAGCTGTTCACATTCACACCCCACTACACTCATTAGCAGCAACAGGTGGCCAGTAGTGGGCAAACAGTGGAAACCGAATGTAGCTCTTGAAAATGGCACTGCATCCGTAATTATCTCTACAGCTACTGTAGTGCTGTATGCATTTATTAATGTGCTGCTATCATCTTAGGCATAAACATTGCATCTTAAATATCTATCAGTTTGATGAGCATTCTGGCAGAATATGCCATTAATCGCATAATTGTAGCAAATGATGCAAACCTACCTTCCTACGTGTTTATATATAGGAAAAATATAGAGAATTTCCTTCACATATATATATATATATATATATATTACAGTAAAAACTCTGTCTCTGTGTGTGTTTAGATAGATAAATATTAAGATGTTTAAAATAAAAAAAAATCCCTATTATTATTCAAATAATAACATTTAAGTCTGATATTTATATTTTATTAAAGGATCAGTGCTCAAGATTTATATATATATATATATATATAGTTTCATTTATTTAAAATATGTCATATGTAATGTTTAATATGCATCATAATATGATTTGTTCTGTTAAATCATATTTTTAAATAATTATATAATTATTCTATATTATGAATTATGTTTTGAATGCTAAGATTATTAACATAAAAAATAATGTTCACAAACAAAATAATAAATAATTTGTCAAAAAATATATATGTGTGTTCATGTGTGTGTGTAATATTTTTTCACAGACAAAATAATACTTTATAAAGTATTATTTAAAAGTATAAAAAATACTAAAAAGTATAATATTGTCAATATGTATATATTATTGTATACTGTTTGTGTAAAATATAAATATTTCTGCATAATATCTTTGCACAAACAAAATAATATTTTATATATCCATATTAAACATATTAAAAAAAACACACACCGCATCATAAATCTTGTCCGTAAAACCCAAGTGCTTTATTTTTTGAAGTCTTCTGAAGTCATTTCATAGCATTAATAAAATAACATGATGTGTGGCATTTTGAGTACGTTTCATCCCCCCATTGTCATATTATTGAATTTTACTTTCCTTTACCAGAGTTTATCGAACCTTTTCACTTCCAGCACTTCCCTAGTTTAGCTCTCTGACCTTGGTTCTTCAACTTGTGTCTTTGTTGTTCCCTTCATTCCTAAGGAGGGACTGCTGGCTGACTGCTCTCATTGATCTATGGGACATTTCCTGCAACAATCGTATTGATTTGTGACACTATGCCCGTTATAAGTCCTTACATGGTTTGCTGTAATTAACGTGTTCTACAAAAGGTTCTACGACCTTGGCAGCTTTGTCATCCCAGAGATCTCAGCTAATTGGAAATGATCAATTGAATTTTATTTCCATGCCTTTATATGGGAATTAATCAGGTGCTACCGAGGCAGCGTTTACCGTGACCTCAGCAGCGCTGTCGGAGTTTGCGTTCTGTGGCGCCGGAGCTTTGGGTGACAAATGGACTGGTTGCGGTGGCCTGAGATTGTCTCATTAGTCATGTGAAGTATGTCAGCTGGAGTAATTACTTCGGCTCAGGTCCACCTTCTGCTTGCCAAAGCTGAAAGAGCTTCCCACACACGTACACGCATTTCCCTCAGACAAAAAATGCTGTTGGTTCAGTGATGAATCATAATCATGGTCCAGAAGTAGTGTGAAATGGAAGTGTTCAGTCTTGCTAGACCTGCATACAGTCCATCGTCAGCTGCCTCTGGCTTTTTTAATGTTACTGCATTTCTCAATGTGCTTTTTACTTTCAGCAAGTGTTAAGAGTTAAGCTTCTGAAATTAACAGCTCAGACTTGTGCAATGCTGCACTTAAATTGATGATTTATGCAAGCGTCTGCACTACTCGGCTATAGGAGCATTTCTTATTTAAAACCTCTACTCCAGGCTGATCTGTTTAACTTTAGATGAACTTCATCATGCAGTGCTGCATTGTATTCGCAATAATAAACAATAAGCAACATTTTGCGTGTTGTCTTAAATTGAATATTCTGTTATCGTTTCCTCACCCTCATTGTTTCCCTTCTGTAAGAGTATACTTGCATGATGCTCTGTTTAATTTAAGCATACAGTGAGCAGACATTTACAGTACACTGCAAATCTCACAGAGAACACTACTAAGTGTAGATAGATTCGGAGCAGGTCAGCTTTTTTGTGTATCCTTTCTGCTCTCAGTGTTTCCTGTGTGTGTGTGTGTGTGTGTGTGTGTTGAGTATTCAGAGCACTTCCTGGTCTAGCTGCATGCTCCAGTGAAGCACACACTTGTTCTCTCTGACTGCGCAGACACCTGCAGCACTGACAGACTGGCGAGAGACGAGAGGAGGGTCACTCTCAGGAGAGTTTTTCCTCCCTCTTACTATTACCCTCTCCTCTTTTACCCTCCCTTCATATTCCTACGTGTCAGGTGGGCCTGGCAGCCCTTATAACACAGACCCAATATGTGTGAACAGTCATTAAGAGTGCGCTGGCAGCACCGAAGCTCCTGATCCACATCACACACAGACTCTAATCCCACACATTTCTCATGTCTTTGTTACAACATTCTTTTCCCATCTCTATTTCTCTCCACCTGTCCCTTGTTATTTTTCCTTTCTTCTCCCACATGTGCGTTCCCCCACCCCCCAAGAATTATTTAGTGTAATGCTTTCATGCTACCTGCAGCGTATTTGCATTTCAAAGAGTCTGTGCATCATATACACAATTAGGCATGATTATACAATTGCATTTCCAGATTTTGCTGCGGTCTGATGCAAACTACTACAGCTTTAGATCTGTCATATACAGAGCGAAGCATATCTATGTTTGTGCATATTTCAACAATATATTATACATAAACTCAAGTTCAGGTCCAAGACTCAAATGTTCTTTTTATTAATTGTTATTTTGGTGGCAATATGTTGACATAAATGCAATTTAAATGCTAAATTATATGATCTATGCATATTTGTGTGCGTGTTTTCATATTAAGAGACATTCTTTTGACCTACTTTTGTATTTTGGTTGGTTGAGCAATACAAAAAAATATTCTTCATGTACTGTGAATATATATATAGGCCTATATATATATATATATATAGGCTATATATAATAAAGCATTCTTCATCGGATCTGATCTGATATATACTTTCCCCAATGTATTAATCATAGTACATAAATACTTTTTTTAAATTACAAGTTTTCTAAAGTTATGTTTAAATATGCAAATAAGACACTGTCTAATTAGATATGCACTAATTTGCATTTCTATAACATAAATCTGAACAGTGGATAAAGTCAGGTTCAAAATACTAGCTTTTCGTTGACATTTTTGGAAAAATTATATCTGTTTTTATTACTTTTTAAATCAGCAAAATGCTGTCAACAGCCCACCAACCAACCAACCAACCAAATGATATATGAACAAACCTCTTTATAAAAACCTTTATAGTATAGATATAAAATGTTTGGTGTATGTAAGTGCTGCTGGAGTGAAGATTTATGAATCTATACATGCAAAAAGATAGTTTAATAAAATAAAGTCTTAAAGGGATGGTTCAGCAAAAAATGAACATCCTTATGTTGTTGCAAAACTACATGAGTTTCTTTCTTCTGTTAACATAAAATAAGATATTTTGAAGAATGTTGGTACCAAACAATTCTAGCCATAAAGTCTAGCCATACACTTCCAGGGGAAAACATATTACATTTTAGGGAACTATCCCTTTAAAAGTGTTGTTTTCTTTCCATTTGTGCCAGATCTAAAAACTGACCAGTGCATGAAAAACATGTGAAAAATTTTAAAGGTTACATTATGACATTCTGTTTTTTTTTTTGTTTTTTTTTACCTCATAATGCACATTTTAAGCGACATACTTTACAGTATGTAACAGTGTAGTTGAACAGAATCTGTGATCTGTGGCCTCAGATACAAGAGTACAATGTCATTCACAATTACTATTGAAGGAATATTAGATTTATATATTAAGGCCACTCAGAGGCCGTCATGTTTTTGCAGGGAACAGGATGCGGGGCGATGAGACAGCAAAGCCACGGTGCGTTTGAGACTGATGTGCATGCATTAGCAGGATCGGCGGCTGTGTGGATTAGAACACCTCTGTGTTTTGTGAGATGTGTGGTAATGCCAGACTTAAAGGATTTCTGAGCCTATCACACAGCCTGATTGGATCCCTAATCCCAGATGTGCTTTTAATATCAGAGCAGAGCAGCCCAAATAGAATGTGTAAGGGAAAGGACACAGGGAAATCTGATTCATGTGAATGATGAGTTTGTTTAAGAGTGCTGCTGCATTCATCCATAACCGGGAAAAGGAAGGTAAACAGAGACGAATAAATATTAAGCAGTTTAGAATCCGTTTTTGAAATATGTATCTGTGTGTTTTGGACAGCACATCGCAGGTGTTCAACAGGTGAGCTATGACACTACGTATTGTCTATTTGCATGCTTTCTTTCCTTCTCTCTCTCTCTCTCTCTGTTTGCACTGCCTCATTGTGTTATTCATAGAAACACACCTGGGCTCTGCGCACCTGGTCCGGCTGGCCGTCAGAGCGTGGCGCATTGCCAGTTCCTGTCCAGACCAGGAACCACACATGTACACACACACACACACACACACACAACGTCTAGCCATCCACTTGATAAGCAACAGCCAGCGAGTATTGCAGAATTAAATTGTACAGAAAATATCCCAGAGCCACAGGTGCAAAGACTGAGCAGAGATAAAGGCTTTCAGGAATGCTTTGATTGTATATCAGAAGGCAAAATTCACATTAGACTGTAAAAACTAGAATTACCATTATGAAATATGAAAAAAAAAATAGTAGATAGTAATATTTTCATCTTATTTTCCAGTTAAAATATCTAGAAATCCTTGAAACAAAATAAATCAACACTACATAAGATGAAGATTAAAGAATAAAGAATGCTAATTTATTAAAAGCGGATTTTGTCTTACTGCTGTGCCACACTTTCACTTGTTTTTAGTGTACATTTACAATAATTAATACTCACACTGCAATCACACTGCTAGAAGTTTGTTATTATTCAATATGATATTCTCATTATCCATTACAAACATACTGTATCACCATTCTTGAAGTAAGATAATTTTTTCTTAAGAAGCAAAATTTGACTCAGTTTATGGTGCCGGGGGTCACATGGGTTTTAACTATTTTTATTTATTTGTTATTTTGTATTAAATGTGACAATCAATTTGAATTAACATCAAATATAAATGTAAGCATACAGGCTTTTAGCAACATTCATTGATCATTTGGTTTATCGTTTGCAAAAGTAGCAGTGTAAATGCAGTGTAAATTGAAAATTGCTCTTTTGTTGATTCTGTCTTACGATGTGTGTCCACAAACGCAGAGTGAGTTACAGAAGCAATTTAACAATATTTAATTTAAACAACAGTCAGAGACAAGAGTAGTACACACACTATACATTAACAAGAATGGACAAGCACTGGAGGACAGAAAGCAACTTATAAAGGAAGGGAAATCAATGATAATTAACTAGACACACCTGAACAGAATAACTAATCAAACAGAAGTAGGTCATGGGGAAAAACAACATGACAGTTACACATGTGACATTCTGATTGCTTCCATTTCCCCATTTGTAAGTTGCTTTAGATAAAAGCATCTGCTAAATGACATATTAGTCAGGTGTGTATATCATTTTGGACACTGACACAATTTGAAAAATTTTAGCTCTTTATGCCACCAGAATAAAATGAAAGTTAAACAATCAAGGTGAAATTGAAGTGCAGACTTTAAGGTCCCCCAATTTTCATGGAGATTTTAATATATTGTTGAGAGTCCTTTGAAGGCAATGACTGCCTTGAGTCTGGAACTCATGGACATCACCAAAGATTCGGTTTCCTTCTTTGTAATGGTTTGCCAGGCTTTTACTGCAGCTGACATCAGTTGTTTGTTTGCAGGATCTTTCTTCCTTTAGTTTTGGCTTTAACAAGTGAAGTTCATGCTCAATCAGGTTATGATCAGTAGAATATTTTTACCTTTAAAAACTCCTTGGTTGCTTTTGCAATGTGTTTTGGGTCAATGTCCATTTGTACTATGAAGCGCTGTCCAATCAACTTTGCTGTATATATATATATATATATATAATTTTTATTGAATAAGGATCCTTATTCCTCGACTGGGATTTTGTAGAGCTGTTTGAAGCTGCACTGAAACCTTCAAACCATTGGCCAACATTGAAGTCCACTATACGGATAAAAATCCTTGAATGTTTTACTCAAAAACTTAATTTTCTTTCGACTGAGGAAAGCAAGACATCTTGAATGACATGGGGGTGCAATTTTTTACCATTAAGTCCATGAATAAAGTTTGTGCCCAACAGATGTATAAGAATGAATCATCAGTGATAAATTACGAAAGGCCTGTAATATCAATGGCTTCTGTTTGGCAAAATATGAGCAAAGATGCAGTGAAAGGAGAGAGCTATCAATCTCACTGTGAAACATTCACTTATTTCACTGCATAAACCAGCCCTTTACCCCTCCCTCAATCTTTTTGCCTGAAGCCAGTCGTCTTTATTTCACCTGGCTGAGGGTCTCCTGTCTGCAGTGAACAGTGAGGTCTGTGTGGGGCCCCTGGGGAGAGATGGGAAACGAGCAGGGGCCATGAGAACTGCCCTCAGCATGAAAGCAAGGGCACTGCCCCGTAACAAGGGCACAGGGTGGAGTATGCAATTAAAGGCGCTAAACACGACCATTGCCGCTCTTTCCTCTCTGAGGTCCACCACTGTCCCCCAAGGGCAGGAGAGACCAACCACCACTCTTACTCACAGATGCCTCCGTCCCTCCCTACAACAAGACCAATGAGGGACCCCGGCAGGCCTGTGGGTCAGAAGGGGTCAACACGAGAGATGTTCTCTCAAAGAATGGCTCGAATTATGAAGGGACGTCTTTCATCCTCTGATTTCTTTGCTTTTTCTTTTCAATGGTCATTCTAGATGTTTAGTGCATTGTGATATTATAGTGGGACAGATTGTGAGAGAATGAACACAACAGAGACTATTCATGAGATTCCATGTGAAGCTAGCTCAGGTCTGATCGGAGCCGAACAGAGAAGCATCAAGACTTTATTCAGTCTGTCCCAGAACTTGCATTATACTTTTATTTTCAGTTTGTTCAGTTGGGGATCTGCGATCACTAGTAAAAAGGTTTCTATTTTACATTTTAATCATTTGATGCTGTTTCTTTTTTTTTTTCCCAATTTGAATGAAATGAAATGAAATGAAAACTGGAAAGTGAACATGAATTTCTGAGTGTTTTATAAAGATGGGAAAATTTAGTTTTGTTTTGTTTTGTTTTGTCCTCAAAAACTTTAATTTGGTTTAAGATGAAAAAACGAATCAAAAAACACAAATAAGAAAGAATTCTTAAGCAATATATTAGCATATTTTGCCATCACAGGAATAAATTGCAATTTAAAATATATTAAAATGGAATTTAACATTTTAATAAATTGTATTTTTATCAAATAAATGCAGCTTTGGTGAGCATTAGACTTTAAAATCTGAAAAAAAGTATGTCTACACTGAAATCTTGACTTAAAACACACACACACACACACACACACACAAAGCACATTTAGTTTACAAAGATATTTTAATGTAAGAAGGTTCTGAACTGGTTTAAAACTAATATACAGAACTACAAAGAGAGCAAAGAGAAATGCATTTGTGTAACGGGACTTTTGACTTCACTGGCATATACTGTAGCACATAGCCCCGGTCTTCCCTAGAGCAAGACTGCATCAAGACAGTTTCTAAGTTTCTCTCTCCTTCATTATTTACACTGAGGAACGCAGATCCTGAGAAAATGGCCAACTCTCCCAGCAGGCACCGTGTCCCTCAGGTGTGTATCTTGACATGGTTCTCCCAAGGGAGTCAGAGCCGGTTGTCCAGTTGAGTAATTACAGCTTGTTTTATGGTACAAGCTGAAGAGTAGAGATGGGGAAGCAGCACACATAATGTGTTTTGACAGCTGCGGCAGCCATTGTGTGGCCAAAGCGAGCACCTATCAGTGCCAAGCCCCTACTTAATGATGGGAATGAGAATGGCACACCTGTGGCCCTAATCATAGTCTCACAACCAGACCGGACCAATAATGCTGGCGCGATGTAACCCCAACACTGGCACACACGGCTCCTCTTGGGCCCATTCAGTACGCTACATTTAGATTTAAATGAGCAACAATAATATCTGGAGGAAGCAAAAGATAATCAGCTCTGTTATGTTTATTATCAGAATTACGATGATCCATGCTGATTTGTTTATGGCTGAGATGTGATGAAATATTATTAACATGGGTCATATGGTACAAACTGAATGTAGATTGTGACTAAAATTAAATTTGCAGAAGCAAACAGTCAAAATTTAAAGTTTGTATAGGTGTTTAACACTTATCCCTGATGTTTTACAAGTTTTTGTTATTTTATGTGGTAAATAAAATAGCTTAAAGAGATAGTTCAGCCAAAAATCTCCACAATGTCATTCCAGTTTTACTGCAAAACTGTTTTGTGTTCAATTTGAACCACACTAAAAAAACACTGCATCTTTAAAAAGCATCTTCAAAAAGCATCTTCATTTGTGTTCCACAGAAGACATAAAGTTATGAGGGTGAGTAAAAAATGTCAGAATTGTCATTTTTGCGTGAACTATCGAGTTTAACCTGCAGTATTTTCCGAATATTTCATATTTTTGCTTGCGCCCCTGAGGTGTGAAGCTCTGCCTCACCACCTGTAAGCCATTAGAACAGAAGCTTGTGGTTAGAGCGCTGCGGGTGGGACTTGCGCCTCGTGGGTCTTATGGGAGTCTGGAGGTACCCAAGCAAAAGTATCCTTCCTCTGCTCCCCGGAGACAAGCCGCATGTGGGAGAGACAGATCACAGGCCTTTACACATACTGGTACAGACTCGTATCTCTGCATATTTGCCCCCTGAGTCACACACCGGCAGGTCATGAGGTCAAATCCCTCCTTTACTACACATCATAAGTTAACATACACACACTCACACACCCTCCTTCGTTTTCCTCCTACTGTACTTACAGTAAAATCTGGAGAACTTTAAAATACAGGTAAATGGCATAGGCCAAATAGCTTTCATTAATACTTCTAATTCATTAAGTCATGGTAAATAATCAATGTTATTATAATTTGATAATATAATATAATAATGCAAATATTTGCAGTATACTTTGTCATGTTGACAATTTGGTTGTTGACTGTAAATTAAAATTAAATCTTAGATTTATTTTATGCATATTTTGAATTACAATTTGGATTGTATATAAATGTATATAATTACATTTCAAATTATTATAATTTTTTTTTATATAATAGTAAACCAGTATTAAGAGATAGACCACAATAACTTGTAGGAAATTTGTTTCGTGTTATCAGGAAAAAGATGATTTTAATGCAACAGTAAACATACAGTACACACTTTGTGACCTGGCATACTGTACATTTTTGTTGTTTTTCTTTTGTTTCTAGCTTGAAAACTTTTCAACGAACAAAGCTGTACATTACTTAAAAGCAAAACTTTAAAAGCAGTATCATAAAATGTCATATGATTCTGTAAAAATTTGTTCTAGCTTTACAATGCTGTAAACTGGCTGACACTCACAGCCAGCTGATTTCTGAAGACGACAGTTCACCTGAATACAGTTAGATAGATCAATCTGTCACATACAAAGACGCCCCGGTCTCATCATCACAGCATCATATGAAAGATCTCCATGCAGCACCAATATGATCAAAGCCCCACTGGAGCCACTTCCATTCTCATTCCTTCTCCCTCACTGCATTTTCATCAACGATGCACCTGCTTCATATGCAATGTTTGCCGAATTTGTTTCTGTCATGTTGCATTTATTTCCATTTAAACATCTCCAGGCCTCTTTGTTAAAAAAAGAAATGGAGAGGAGAAAGAAGAAGGAAAATGAAATCTATGTTTACCCAATTGAAACTGCATAGCAATTCCATTTGAATGGGGGCCACAAATTTTCTTTGCACCATTGATGTTCTATTCATCTCAGTTAATGTTGTTACTTTGAGAGGCAGAATTGCCTCTCTCAATAAAACTGGATTATGGGCATTCATAAGAGGTTCGCACACACAAAGACACTTAAGAAGCCTTGGGATGTGCAGGGTAAAGAAAAACAATTCTGCCAACTCCTGTTATTTCAGCCTGAGTATCTTAAAAGGGTTGATGAATAAGTGCAATGTGGCCAAACTAATGAAAGTAATGTATAAAAAAGGGGGATGATCCTAAGAAAACCTGAAGATCAAATTACAGGTAACAAAGAATTACAAATCTGAAATTTATTTACAGATTTGAAAGAAGCATATATGTTACTATCATTTAACAACTTGACTGTTAAAAATAATCAAATTTTAGCTGAAAATATAATTATGACTGAATCAACCTAAATACATCACACCAATAGAAGTCATTTTCCCTGGATTGTTATTGTTAATTAAAACTAATGCTATTAAACATAATTTACAATAGAGTTAAAATCTAATATGATATGACAAGTAAAAAAAAAATAGAATGGAAAGAAGATCAACAACCAAATGAAATAAAAGGACTAAAATGACTAAAACTATAACTGAAATAAAATAAAGCTCAATTAAAGATGAGATAAAAAAAAAAAATAAACTCACATTAGCATACAAAAAAGACTCAAATTAAACTGATAATGTAAAAATTAAAACCACAAAAACTAAAAATATGTCATAATAAAACTAAAAACTAATTCATATAAACTACATAAATCATGTTAAAATCAGTACAACTATACACAAAAACAACAATAAAATAATACATGATAATACATAATAGCAATAACATGGTGGTGGTATTTGATGCTTGCACTTCTTTTTTTAAATAATTAATCACGCTAAATTAAATTGACAGCTCTAGTTAAAAGCATTATCTTTTTGTAATTGAATTGAATTAAATTGGCCTTGCACAGGCTTCTAAAGCAAGCGCCAAGCAAGTCTGAACAATGCTTAAACATATGCCAGAAAAAAAGATGGAATCAAGTAAAAGTTGGACATCAGCGCTGTTGTGTGTTTGCGCGTATTTGGGGGAGGTGAGTGTATGCAGTTTTTGCCAAATCAAATTGCGCCTTTGCGGGCCACTTCCAGAGCTTTTGATAGTCTCAGCAGCAGGGGAGGACGAGAGAAAATAGGCATTTATTCACTGGGCTTTGAAGAGAGCTGTAAACAATCAGCCTAACGGTGTGGCCAGGACGATGGGACCTGGCAGAAGGAGCCGAGTGGTGAGGAGGAGCTGGAAGCGCGAGTCTGTGCGAGGGCAGCTGCCACAAAGACTTCCCCAGTGCCTGGGGCCCCTAAACACACACACACACACACACACACACTGGCCACTCAAAGAGCTGTCTATCCCATTCAGAAGCACCCTAATCCTCTCTCACTCCCATTGCGAGCATGCCTGCCTAAATGGCAGCCGTAGTCCATCACGAGCCAGCCGGGACTCCGTTCCCATTGAGTCTTGAAAGAGAAACTTAACTTCACTGTGTTGCACTTGAATGTGCCTTTGGTTCTGTCATTATGAGGAAGCCATTGACTCAATATGGCCCCTGGACAAAGGCTTCCCGGGCCTTGTATTGTCAGGATTGGGTGAAGTAAGTAAGCTCTTAAGCTTGGGCCACTTTTACACCTGGAGTTGATTTGAAGCATATGGGCCTTTGATAAGCCAACAATTGCTCATTGATATCACTTGATATTTGTCCTACACAATATTCAGATTGTTAACTGAAGGAGAGATTAGCCTGGTCATGTCACTGTTGGATTGCACAATATAGTAAATGATATGGAAATTCTGTGTTCAGTAGGGACAAAACAGTCCAAATTTAATTTGGAGACAAAACGTCTCACGGAGTTCAGACGAGGGCATACGTTGCTCCAGCACCTGCCATTTTCTCACTGACACTCTTAACACACACTAGGGATTTCAGTTAAATGATTTACATATGTGTGTGAGAGTTGAGAAGCACTGCTCACCTGTGCTGTGTTTCCTGATTCATAGCTGTCTACCCACAGACTGCATTATTTAAGATATTGTAGCCTATTCGCGTTCTAGACATGATGCTCAAAAGATCTTGTAAAGCAAACAAAAAAAAAAAACAAAGAAAAAAACATATGGCTCATTAATGCATATATGTAATATACATTTCTATGTTGTGTACCCATTAGAACATAATATATTTAAATAAAACATACAATGTAGTGGCATTAACTGGCATAGAAAAAAGCCTTTTTATTGCCAAAACATTGGTTTTAAATTACAGACGTTTACACATAACTAAAAATGTAAAATGAAAATAAATAAAGAAGAAGAAGATGTTTCATAACGGGTGTTTATATATTCTCCACAAGACAAAATAATAACTGAATTTATAAAAACGACATTGTTCAAAAGTTTACATACCTCAATCTTAATACGGTGTGTTCCTGGATGATCCATGACTGTCTTTCTGTTTTGTGTTCAATTCAAAAAGTTTACACCTCACAGCTCTTAATGCATTGTGTTGCCTTCTTGAGCATCAGTACATGTTTTCACCTTTTGTAAAAGCTGTGTATAGTCCATCAGTTCCCTTCAGTGTGTAAAAAATCATACACTCACTGTTGGAAAGGGTTCAGATATGAAGAAGGCCAAAGTATGCTGGAAAACCAAAGAACGTGCAGGAGATGGAGCATTCTGAAGAACAGCAGGCAGCTGAACTGCTCAGGACTCATGAATAACTATCTCAACAAAGAAAAACATTTGTGGATCATCAAGGAAACAACACAGATTATTAAGATTCAAGGGTATGTAAACTTTTGAACGGGTGCTTATTATATATATATATATATATATATATATATATGAAAAAATAAAAAATGAATAACAAATAAAAGAAATACTGTTAAATTATAAACTTGACTTGAATTTCACTTCTTGCATTCCTCTACACTCTTCAGTTTCAATGCTATGGACCCACTTGACGTCCTTACCTGTATTTAGATTGCATTTATGTGCTTCTTTGTCTTTGTCTGTTGCTTTGTGTTTGAGTATGACACATTGCTGTTTGGGTGCATCTGATTGTGTGTAATGTTCTGCTGAAGGTTAATGTGTGTGTGTGTGCGCATGTGTATGTGAGAGAGCGACTCTCTCTGCGTGTGGGGAGCCTGGTGGCGGCACACATTTGGGGGGCTGCTCATCTACACCACGCCATGCCCCATCAGCTCCATCAGGATGTGGGAGAACAAAGCCTGTACATTTCCACAGCCACGCGCCTGCAGGGAGAATACTCATCATAATTAGCCCAATGATGAGGCGCTGTGATGCACTGCACAGCAGGTCCCTGTCTCAGTTTCTCTCTTTTTTTTCTTTCTTTTTCTTCTTTTCACTTTTATGGTCTCTGAGGAGAAAAGGAAGGAAGAGAATGAGGGAGATTTTAACTTGATACTTTTGTTTGCAAAAATCTGTGCAATTTCCTTGTTGCAAAGCCAAATCAAAGTTATTTTGTGGCACCTTTTGTGGCTTCTTATAGAGACAATTACACTGTATGTAGTGTGAAACCCTGGAATGAGATGATTGTTGATGTTTCAAGATCACTTACAAGGCTGAATTAGATGTACCGATTCAGACTCATTTCTGTTTTGTTATCAGTTTTATATAGGTCTGTTAGCGATATAAATAATTTATTTATGTTAATAAGGCTACTTTCATAATGCATATTTACGGATGGTCAATGATATTCCAAAAAAAACTAACAAAAAACACAGTTTTGTCAAACTGAATTTATATTGATTTTCTTTTCCGCTGACGTCACTGCTCATGGACGTTTTTACTGTTTATGGTAAAGTAATCAATAATGTTTTGAACAAGAGAGGGCGCTGCTAACTTGTGGCTTTAGAGTCATTTTATCAGTCGTCTTCCAGGCTAGTTTTGAGATCAGAACTGGACAAGGTCAACGATCGCAACGCGTTTCTTTGCAAGTTACGTTTCACTCTGCCATTCTTACAAACTTTTTTTTTCAACCAGAACTCTTCATGTATTTGTACCCCGAATTTATTGTTATTGTTATAACGTAATATTAATTTATTTAGTAATAGCCCATCATGTCCTCATAATAGTGTGATTTCTATACTGGGAGGACATCAGTAATATAATTAGGCTAATATTAAAGAGCTAAGTCTACAAATATAGCATTCAGATTGTATGTGGTGGCTGAGAGATTACACACCATTTAATTGTGGGGGTGGGGGGGGTAGATACACTATATTACCAAAAGTATTCGCTCACCTGCCTTTACTCATTCTATGAACTGAAGTGCCATCCCATT
>JAUMHR010000076.1:7365048-7380402 GCA_032361145.1 Enteromius fasciolatus
CCAGGCCAAGTGATTAGCACACCTGATTCTGATCATTTGAATGGGTGAGCGAAAACTTTTGGTAATATAGTGTACATCCCTGCCTCTGCTCAATTATTTTTATCCTCGGTGGGAATAAAATGATTCGCGAAACATGCTATGAAGTCAGATCGGATCATTGTTTGACCTATTGCTTTAAATGACTTTAAAAAGCTGTTCTGTTGATAAAATCAGCGGCACTATGCTTTCCTTACCCATTTGTCAGCAAGACATTTAGTATTTTATACGTTCATACTTTAGATTTAACAATAACTACAGGTCCGAATAGGTTTTAGTTCATGTTTTGACATTATTTATTAACTTAAACTTTTACTTGCATTTACTATGCATCAGTTTGAGTTGTATTGTGACAGATTAGATTTACAGATTAACTGAATGTTAATTGTTTTCTTAATGTTTTGACTATGGCCTTAAAAATATAATGGCACACTGTAATATGAAATGGGAAATGTCAATAAAATTCAGCCACTTTAACACAGTTACGTCACAAAATAGTTACATCAGTTTATGTCAACTACAATATTATTCAAGGTGTAATGGGTGTGAAGCTATTCAGTTTGTCACAACAGAATTGTTTGCATTTGGCTTGTTTACCAGAAGTAGGTCACATGTGTAAAACAAACTAATTTGCTTGAGCAAAATGTACATTTAGAGTCAGAAATTAGGGCGGGTTTGTTATGGAATCACCTTAGCTATTAGCTGCCTCTCCACCTGGAGCAGTGGCACTATGCCCAAGTGCTGCTCGGCTGTATGGTACGCTACAAAACAACATGCCTTTCAAGCCTGAAAACAGTGCTGTTTACACTCATTAAATGCATTTCATCACATATCATCAAATGCTAATGGTTTGATTGCAGCCGTTATTGTACTGGAAGTCACTAGATAAAAGCGCCTGCTAAATGAAGTAACCAAACCGCTGATGACAGAGATTGTCAGCAGTCAGATCCAATTCATTGAGAGATGACAAACAAGACTTTCGAGCAAGGCCTTTATAACCAGAGGCATTTAACTCTCCTAAAACAATTCTCTCTATTCTTTATTTTATGCGCCGGTTACGTCGTTTCAACACTGTTTGCTGCCCTGGAGATATCCTCAATTAATTTAGTTCCATGTAATTCATAATTTTGTCATTTCTTTCTATGTAGTGACTTTGCAGTTCACTTGCACTGTAGAAATGGAAGCTGTTATTATGGTTTTGGGTCTGCGTGTGGTTTGTTTCTGAGTTTGATCGATGTTGTCTGGACTGAAGGCAGCGGGTACCATATCAAAGAGATGTATAATAAGACAGAACTGAGAGGTGATGATAGAATTTGGCTGAGATATTTTGGCCGTGTCTGGTAGTGCAGAGTGATCAGTGTAAAATATTACAGAATATCACCAGCTCAACAGATTCAAACCTATTCCCAGCTGAGAAAAAGAGCGCATTGACTTTTTTTTTTTTTGTGACATTGACACCTAGTCGCAGTTGATTTTGTGATAATGAACAGCTGACAAGTGACACGTTTTTTTTTTTTTTTAAGAAATTAACACTTTTATTCAGCAAGGATGCATTAAATCAAAAGTGTCAGTAAAGACATTCATAATGTTGTTAAAGATTTGTTTGAACTTTTATCAAAGAATCCTGAACAAAATGTATCAGTTTCTACTGAAATATTATGCAGTGTGTGCACAACTTTTTCAACATAAATAATAAATATTTCTTGAGCAGCAAATCAGCATATTATAAAACGGTTTGTGACATTGAAGACTGGAGTGATTATGCTGAAAATTCAGCCCTGCCATAAACTACTTTTTAAATATATAACATCAAATAAATGCAGCCTTAATGAGCATTTAAGAGACTTTCAGTAACATTGAAAAAAATTGGTAGTGAATATTTGAAAAGAAAAAATTAAATTCTGTTCATTAAATAATGTCATGAATTTATTAACAAACAGTTCCTGCTAAAGTTGTTTACACTCACTTTTTAATGACTTTTCACAGTCTGTTTAGAGGCATCACTCACTTGAATCATTCAAGGCACTTGATTCACTAAAAAGAATCGATTCATTTGATTCATTTGTTCTGTAATCAGACTACACTGCTCATGTTATATGTTGTTGATTCACAACTCATTTGAGTCATTATTTTGTGACTGTATGCTATTGCAAACTGCTGACAGAAACTCTCAGAGCATTCTATTTCTTTCTGTTTTGCAAAACACTAGTCAAAATTATATTTATCTGTCTTTCTCTGATGTCTAGTTAAACAGGCACGGCTTTGCCTTACTGCAAGGTCAAGAGTGTGTTAATCTGAGCTTCAGTGTATGTCTGGGCATGTGTATTTATATATTAGTGCATCCCTGTGTGTGTGTGTGTGATGAGCACGCATTCGCATGGACGGACCATATGGGCCCGGGAGGAGGCTTCGGCTGGGCAGAGCTGACAGGCCACCATGGCCTTGTGCTGCGGTCTGGGTCGCTCCAGTGCTCATCCTTCCAGCCCCTGCATAAACACACTGACACACACACGACGGGGTCCTCTCGTGGCCGAGGCAGATGGCACCCCTTGCCCACATGCCAGGAAAAAGCATGCAAATTAAAGGTTATACCCAGCAGGTTTGAAGCAGTGCCAGCACGGGGTGGCGCAGCAGCCCTGGCCCACCTGCTTCTCAGCCTGGAGACATCTGGCTCGATTTTGTGGAATGAGCACAACGCTGAGAGGAATAACTGTCATCTGTTCGGCTTGTTCTGAGGAAGCCGTGCTGAGCGTCTCCCTGAGCCACGAGAAGGATGTTTTCACTGCTTTAAAAGATCTCATTAGCTCTCAACTACAGTTTTAGTCGAGCCGTTTTTGTGTGCACGTGCATTGAGCGGCTCTTGTTGTGTTTTTTTTTTTTTCACACACAGAACTTTTGACTTTCCCTTTTTTTAGCATGGCAATTCATGCTTGGAGAAACTGGGTCTTCTGCCAGGTTTCCTTGTCTGCAAACACTGACGGGAGCAAACAAGTTGTGTTGTAGGCTTACACATAGAGTTTTGTGAGATCTGTCCTTAATTCTTTCACAATATGCTCTTGGTGTTTGCTTTAGTCTCTGAGGATTAAAATATCATGCCTCTAAGCGAGATCACACATGTTCTGATGTATTTCAAGCTTTGTTGGATTTAATACCTTTGCTTCCATGTATCTAACTGAAATGTTTCCAATGTAACAGGTTGAGGGAACTGATGACAAATCTGAGCAAGGGTGATGTTTTGTCTTGCGGGTTGTTATTTTAGCGCAGTTCAGTTCACATTACACTGAATTTTACAGCTCCAACCCCTATACATATACACATACACACACATATACACATATATACATAAACACAATTATATCTAATCTATGACAGCATTTAGAGTCATCTTAAAATCAAGAATAAATCTGAAATTGCAGTTGTATGATATTAAGTGCATTCAGTGTTCAATCCAACTAGATTATAGATAGATTAAGAGATTATACTCTTTAATAACAATAATTTGTCACATTGGAGGACCATTAAATTTTTTTAACAGCTGTAACTGCCAGTCATTTGACCATTTTTATGGGACTTTTTTTTACAGTGTGTAGAAATGGAAACACGTCAACTTACAGAACAAAGGAGGAAATTAAAGTTTTAGCTATATTTCCATTTATCAATGGAAGGTCTCTAACATGGTCACCCTCTGCGCTGGGGTCATTAAAGGACTGTTTGACCCCTGCAGCAACCCCAATCTCACAGGGTTGAAGCCAGATGTGTTCCTATAAGGGGGGAAAAAAGGCTTCTAGTTGATGTATACCGAGTGTGTGTGTGCGTGTTTGTGTGTCCAATTACTTGTTCAAGTCATGACTGGGGCAGGCTTTTATTGTAAATGTGTTTTCTCTGTAAAACTTCTTCTTGACCTTTATTTATAACATACATATACAATTTATTTTATGTCAGTGGACAAAATTGACACTATATGTTCAACTAGACTTTTGGGTCCGACTTTATATTGTGTCCCTAATACCTGTGTACTTACATAGTAACTAGATGTGTATTTAGTATGTAACCACAGTGTAAGTACACATTACTGCATAGTTGTAATATTTCTGTAACTACACACATGTAACAACCCTCAGAATTGTATGTGTAAGTACAAATGTGTAACAGGACATTGGCAACAACACTTTTTTCACTTCACCAAGTAGTCATGAAACAGGAATTACGTATATTAGCAGTATGTACTGTATAAGAGTAACTGGAACAGGCACTGGTATCTGTAATACCAGTGTATATACATGGTAACTCCTCAGGAACTGCCCACTTAATATAAAGTGTAACATTCTGGACACCTGTCACAGACACACCAGGCTCCACCATCCAATCACAGCGCTCACTTTCCCCTGACCTCTGATCACCTGCACCTGACTTCACTAAGGACATCATCACGCACAGTTCAAAAGCACACACCAAACTGCAGTCATTGTCCGATCTCGTCTTTCTACGACGTGGACTCATTCTGGCAAGACCTTTCGATAATACCGATTGACTTACCTGAATACTTACCTGCTAACCTCTCTCCAAACTTCCTGCAGTCTTTGCATCCCTTCCAGGCTCCACGGAATCCAGCTCCAACTCAGCAACTCCAGCGATCTCTTCACTCCAGCGATCCCCTCAGCTCCAACGATCTCCTCTACCCCAGCGATCTATAGAAACAAAACAAAGACTGGTCTCAATAACTGTATCCTCATCAGCAAAATCTTCTATTCAGTATTGACTAACCTGCTTGTTGCTGCTGCTGCTGTTAGTCCTGTTGCACATTTGTACTTTCATTACCAAAAAGTGTTTTTACCAATGTCCTGTTACACATTTGTACTTACACACACCATTCTGAGGGTTGTTACTTGTGTGAAGTTACAGAAATATTACAGCTGTAGATACTATGTACCAGTGTGCACTTACATTGTGGTTACATACTACATACACATATAGTTACTAAGTACACAGGTATTAGGGACACTTAATATAAAGTGGGACCAACTTTTGTTTTACATATTCTAAAGAAAGTATGCCTGTGTAAAATAACTAGCAAAGTTATAGTATTGTGGGTTGTCCTGTGCAGGGATGGCATTTTAATACAGTAGATCCTTTGTTTCTCTCGTCTGGTCATTTTTTTGATCGGTATTTCTGGATCCACTGGTCATGTTGAAAGTGCTCTCACACCTTGAAAAATCATACCTTTAATTTCAAATGCCTATAAGTATAGATTTGAAAAAAGACTATATCTCAATTCATATTTGTTGCCTTGTATTTTCCAAGTTTAAGTGTCTGACTCAAACTGCTGTCATACGAATGCACTTGTTTGAGATTGAAAAATAAAAGCAAATATTTTCACAATGATAAAATTACACTGGTTTAACAACATAGTTCATTGAAACCTTTTGTCATAAATCATTTTCCATGTTTAGATTGCTAACTAGAGCAATCCATCTATTTCTTTTCTCATTGCTGCCTCTGTTTCCTACCTTGTGCTGGCCTGTTTCTCCTCAGTCGCACTCTCTCCAAAGCATATCTTTAGACCACTCTGCTCTGTCTGCCTGCCTGTGTGCACTTCTGAGTGGATGACATGAGAGATCCTGTGTGTGTTTGTGTTTTTGACGGTAGTTGGGTCAACATGTTAGCTATATAAAAACAAGGAATAAGAAGAATAAGGAAAAAACTGGAGTGAGGACTTGGTTCTTTGCAATGATTGTTGATTGGGAGAAGAAGTCAGCAAACTTGCAGTAGATTGTGTCAAAAATAATTGGAGAAACCCAGAATATAGAGGGAAGACTTTTATTTCACAGAAATATAGTTATGACAATTTGACAAAAATTTCAGAGCTCAAACCAAACGTTAAAAATGAAATGTGTAGATGTTCACAGTAACGCTTTACAAAAAGTTTCATTAGTTAACATTAGTTTACATGAACTAAGAATGAGCATACATCTACACAGCATTTATTCATTTTAGTGATACTTATTACAGCATTTACTAATGCATTATTAAAATCACAAGTTGTGTCAACATTAGTTAATGCACTGTGGTTCTAAGGTAACTGAGGTAACATAAACAGTTAATGATTGTATTTTTATTATTTAATATTTCAATTTTACTGATTTATTTGCCAGCAATGCTTTTAATCATTTAAACTAAAAGGTTAGAAAGGAAAGAAAAAACTTACAGCACATGAATATCAAACAAATTTGCATTTTGTAATGCATTATAGAATTGCATTTCTATATATTGTATGTATGACTGTCCTCTTTCCTGCATTTAGGTTACCTTTGCCATTATCTAATGCTTAAAGTTAATCTTTAAAATCCTAATAATTAACTAACACTGTCATTTTTAACAATTAAATGTCCATTTTCATACTGTACATTGTAATGTTATGATCTTTCAATTCAATTGGGATTTTATTTTTTTCATTTAATTTGCTCCCCAGTTATTCAGTATCGTATGCATTCATATTATGTTATGCATGTTACTTACACAGTAACTTGTTCCACCAGCACTGTGGTTTGGTAACACATTACCTGTGCAAAAAAAAGAGAGAACCGTTGTGTTGGAGCGTGAATGTGTGTGTTTGTGCTCACAGTCAGGGTGTTATCCAATGCCGTTGTCTCTGCACTCCCAGCTGTGATTGAGGGTGATTGAGCGTAGCTTTGATTGAAAGCGAAGTGAGCACTGTGTGATGTCCCATCTCTCGACCCCATGCTCCCCCAGTATGAGTGGGAGTGGGAGATGGAGGGGCTTAACCTCCCGCCCAGCCCCTTGGCCTCTCAAAGAGCTCGCTATCATATCAGCACTCCCGCTTTGTGCACCCCAGGCTACGACGGACAATCGGGTATGTGTCCGTAACCAGTGTAAAAGGCCATCTTGGTTCTTCTCATCTGGAGATGCAAGCATTCGAACCCTCACCCCTTCACACATGCCAGTGTAAACAGTCAGATCATATTTAAAGAGAATGAGTGTGTGTGTGTGTGTGTGTGTGTGAAAGAGAATACGGTCCTGGCTGAATAGCGTTCTTGGGGGGTTTTGTGTTTGATCATTCTGCATCAGCGTGTTGGAGAGCGAGCTAAACGCCCACTGGCTATTTAATTTGCTTTAATTGCTGAAAAAAAAAATAATTTGGATTCACCCCTAGCCATTGTTGTGGGGATTCATCAGGCTTGTCAGACCACCATCCATCCATATCTATTCTTTTTGATGATGGCATGCACAGACTGTAAATAGCCTGTGGCGTTTAGGTGATGACATGCTAGAGTCTAGCTGTGCCAGTGCCTTAATTAGTAATGCCACGCGCCCATCAGTGCCACCGGGCAGAGCAAAGCCCTGCAGGCCGAGAGGAGAAGACCGGCGGTAAGTCCGGGATGGGAGGGGAACGACATGTCAGACTGCTTGAGGGCGCCACCGTTGTCTAACGTGTGAGTGACACATACCAGACAAGATGACAGAAGTAGGTGGTGTATGCATGTTTGTGTGTGTGAAACCTACTGAGATGGAGTTGATGCCACTTGTGCATGTGGCATGGATCTATTTTCAGACAAAAAACATTTTCTTTTCCAAAAAAATCTAATTTTTAAAGTGCATTGTACAAGTACACTGATAACATATGAATGTAAGTTGTTAAATATTTTATTCTTTTTAGACTGGCATACAAAATTCTTTTTGTTCAAGGTTTTTGAGCTTAAAAAAGTGAAAATTGTATGAAATGTGGGTTAGGATGAATGTGAAAAGACAAAATGTCTAAAAATGGGAATCATCAAGATTGTATTGTTTGTGTGACATTTCTATGCTCAAGCATGTTTTAATATTATAAAAATATTATTATTAGTATTATTAAAAAGAGTTGTACTAGTATTTTCACAGAAACCATGATAGAATTATGTTTTGCTTTTTAATAGAATATTTAACTCAAATGGAAATCTATACTGAAACATTACAAAAGTCTGTACTGTCATTCTGGTCATTATGAATTTTAGTAGTAGTATTGTCATCGCAGTAAAAAATTGGAAACACTTTACTTATACTTATGTATAATGCATTATAAAAGTAGTTTCAATGCCTTAATTATGCCTTGTAATGCACTTAATAATGCACTGTACAGTCTCATGATTGTAACCGCAGTTAATATATTATAACACTTATTGATTCATTGTTTCACTATTTTAAATTCAGTTATAATTATTTACGACAAGATATCTTATATTACAATGCACATCATAAATAATTACAATGCATTAAACCCTTTATACATCATGACCAAAAAAATCTTACTGACCCTAATAGTGCATACAATCAAAATACATTATCTGAAAACAAGTACTATCTTATATCTAATTTTTTTTCTAGTCACATTAAAAAATAAATAAATAATGATCAATGTTGTCATTATAGATAACAGATTATATTATAGATGATGGTATGTGTGTGTAAGAGAGACAGACACAAGAACTTGAGGGTGAGTGGACTGGCCTGGGACATGGTCGCATGACATTGTACAGGGTTTATTTTGGCTTGTGTGATTAGCTGATAGCGAGGTGCTGCAGACACACCACTCTGACTTTGCAGACAAAGTGCTCTCCACAACGCCACGCTGAGACAACACCAGAGCAATGACATCAGCCCGACCACACTGTTCACACACAGATACCTGATTACACCTCCTTCATACTGACTCACGCCCTTCACACACTGATTACATTCCCTTTGAGGGGCAGAGCCATTATACATTATGGTAGCTTATATTAACGTACCTGAGCGTGTGTATCCTTAATTATTTTCTGTGAAATAAGTGTTAAGTGCATTATGAAATATTTAAAAATATATAAAAACAAAACAAACACAAAAAAATGATAGCTGCTTCTGCCTATGTTAAAGTCAATGTACAATATATTTTAATATTGGAATATATTTACAATAAAGTGACACTTTATTTAGAAAAGTGACACTTTATACACACAATACATAATTGCATTAGCTAACATGGAACATTTCAAGTTAACTTTAACATTAATTAATGTGACAATTACTAAATAACAGTGAATAATAATACATTATATTATTATAAATTATGATGAATTCATAACAATTAAATTTTCTATGGTTTAAAAGATTAATAATTGCTGTGAAAAAATAGTACAATTTTATAAAGAGGCCTAACTTTATAAAGAATTTGAATATCTTTGTAATGCATTTCTTTTTTATTTTATGATGCGTTGAAAATCTTAGTTGTTGAGGTGATTCATAACAATGTGAGACAGTGAGTCTTTGGCGTATGTTTCCGCTTTAAGCATGCTTAAGGATATGACTGCTCTTAGTTAACAATGCACTTAATGCAGAGTTAAGTGCACAAGCTGTTTGCTTTTGCAAAGCCTGTCCTTTCATTATCACATTAAAAGTGCAGCAATACAACTTGCCCAGCCTTTGTGAGTTAACTAAATCTGACTGCCCCATGTGTGCCACCACTGGCAACATATCCACTTTCCATTCATTACCCTGTAAAAGGAGAACTGAGCTAGGCCTGGACCAGGTGTTTAAATCTTACATTTATCAAAAGCCCCTCAGGATTGGAGGAGTGCAGCAGCTTCACAAAGACAGAGTTTATGGGGAAACTGGGTACAATATCTTGCCTTGTAGTGTGCAGCCATGCAGAAAAATAAATATAAAAACTTGTTTTTTTGGAACCTGAACTGTACTACACATTCAGAGTTTCGCTGCTTGGCCCATCAGGCCATTGGCCCCGTCCTAAAATTGCATGAATTAACATGGCTTACAGTTCATAAAGTTTTAAAGGTGATGTAGTTGAGAGGGATTATTTGAGTCATTCTACGCAAGCTGTATTGCTAAAATGATATTAAGCGCACAAGAAGTTAATTATTACAATGATTTATATAGTAACTATTATTATAGAATTGCAATGTGAATAAAAGGAAGTCAAAGTTATGGATTCATACTGCAGCTTTTAAATTTAAAGCTCTGTATGCAGTAGATTATTCTGGATAGAAGGACACGTCATTTCCCAGAATGCATTACCTGTCAGCCCAATTCAACTTCATGTGGATATTGGGCAATTCAATTCAAATTCACACTCTTGTATTAAAATGGAAGCAATTCTTGGTTCACTCTTGGTCTATGAGATTAGCTCAGCCATTTTGTCATATGCTTGGTATAAACATAAATCCAGATGCTAGACAAACAATAGCTGGATCACAAACATAGCAAGTTACTTGAAGAGATTTCATTCTCAGGGTCAAGAGTTTATTGAAAAAGTATGGCCAATATTGACAGTGTCTTAGTTTAGAATGTCCAATGCACTTTGATTTTCAATCCTAAATATAGAGTTTCATGACATGGCATTCTGCAGATATGAAAGCAGTTCCAGCAATTAACAAAATCCAGACTGCTCAGAGAGAGAGAGTCATCAGTAACAGGATGGAAAAGTAGAGTCAGCAGACCCTGGGTGCTCAGTCCCTTGCCCTTGAGCCAACAGAAAGCACCAGAACAGCTCCAAGATTAACAGTGTGACTCATTGTGTTCTCCCTTGGTACTTGCCCTAGGTGAAGTGTAAATTAAATCCTTCAAAAATACCTAGAGAGGCTCGTTCAGTTCCCTCTCGGTGGTGACTGAACTGGCCAAGATGGCTCACTTTGAAAGGTGAGGGGTTTTAGGTAGCCACTTCAATGTCACAAAGGAAGACTAAACATAATAGCCCTCTCCAATATAAAGCTCAGTAACACTGAAGATAGAGTTTAAGAGCTACTTTCAATCAATCCGCTAGTCTGTACAGTAGTCTTGAGAACACTGTGGTATAGGTAGGTCTGTTGCTTTCCAATTCATAAAGTAATTGTGAAAATCTGGTACAAATGCAGTATCCAAAACGCTAAATGGCAAAAATACAGAAACGCAATCCTGGGCTATCAGGATTCAGAATTCAGAGCTTTTGTTAGAACAGATGATTAGATTGTCTGCCTGCATGCTTAAAACGTCACCTGTGTCATAGTCTGATTTTACATTTTTGTATTTTTGGAGCTTTGGTATGCCAACTTTTGTTTTGGTTTCTTATTATTCTCATTGTTGAGCACAAAACAAGAGCATTTTCCCAGTGCTGTGCATTCTTTTTCTGTTGTTTTTGCAAAGGCATTGGGCCCAACCAAATTAAAAAATCTTGGGGAAGCTGTGCACTAGTCAGATATAGTCTCACACCAGGGTTTTCTGCCTGCAACAACTAATCAAACTAAGACAAACTAAGCTCTAATAACCCGTTCTAATGACTCCCAGTAAAGAATAAAATATTGACATTTGGCCATAATTGTTAAGCAGAAAAACAAATCTTCCAGTAAAATGACAGACTTCTCTCTGGTGACATATGCATATGAAATGAATCAATTTCAGGAGGCCTTTGGTTTGTATAGATGTTAGGTGTGTTCGGTAGCTCACAAAGTACAGAGATGTACTTGGAGGCGAGGAACACTGGTTCAGATCCTATGTAACTACAGTTTGACAAAACGGTTCAAATCTGTGTATAAGGAAGTTGAAATGGCACAGTTGTGTGAACAAATGAGATTTTATATATGTTTTGCATTTGTTAACACTGTCGTCTAGATTTAAGGTTGAATTCGGTGTAGGGCAAGAGTCATTAAACCTGTTCCTGGACAGCCGGTGTCCTTTTAACTACTACTTGCCTCAATACCTGCCTGGAAGTTTCAAGCATACCTATTAAAATCTTGATTAGATGCTTCGGGTGTGTTTGATTAGGGTTGGATCTGAACTCTGCAGGGACACCGGCCCTCCAGGACCAAACTTGGTGACCCCTGATGTAGGGCATATTTACAACACGATAGAGCATTAACTTTTAGCGGCAGGCCACGGTTATTTAAATTCTTCGTACCAAAATAAAAAATGTACCAGGGTTCACGTATCAAACCTGTTTTTCTAACGCCACTCAGTGGACATTGCAGTAAGGCATGTAAAAACGGTGTTGCACAAAAAGAGCACAGAGGTACATATTTTTATTAAACTCGGTGGCATACTGTTTTGATGACATACTGTAAGACGTAGGCATAGATTAAGCTTCGGTGAGAAGTGACAAAGGAGGAAGCACAAAGATGAGAGCAAAACAACAATTACAAAACGTTGGATTTGTAAAGAAAAATGCTGGAGAATTTCAAGAGGAGGTTTTGCTAAATGTAGGGAACTTTGCTTCCTTTGCTCATGTGAACACAAACTTGGTTCTCACAAAACTAGTACAAACACGGTCAGATTTTGGTATATAAAGTTTTAAATTCGAAATACATTTGTCTTATAAATGAGTGAATGGCTCTCTCGTCACTTTTTATTGTCTTTTTTTTAACACATGGCTTATGCGTTTCTGTCAGATCACACAAGGGTCATTTTGAAGTGTGAAATGAAGTGGGAGTCCCAAACTTAGCCCTGACCCCAGACATCGATATGAACACTTTCCCAGTGCCTGTGTGTCGGGACGCCGCCCCATGGAGCATTCCTGCCCTATCACTGTCCTCTGTGAGCGCAGGCACTGCCGACAGGGCTGGACTGTGTCACTGCATTGTGACAGAGAGAGACTGGAGCTCCCAGTCCTAATTTGTTGCTGACCAGCGGTCTGCTTTCTGTTACACAACCCCTGTGATAAGATGCAGATTCGTTCCGTCTTTCTTCTTTTTCCACTCAGACCAATGAACTCTTTTGTGTCTCTTTCTGAAACTATGACCCCAGCCAGGCCCTCCTTGTGAAAATGCTGAAGATAAATGACTTGTCTGCAAGGTGATGCCTGCTGCTTGCTGACAGTTTCAACCCAAATAAAGTATGACATGCATTGTGTTGGCTTCGAGCCTGCTAGAGTTTGTTGTCTCAAAGGCTTTTCGCCCAGTCAGACATCTTAAAAGAGGACAGAGATTAAGTCAGGACAGGGTCTCCACTGGGCCCTTGTGCGATAAGAACGTCCTGGCTGCTCAGGGAATACCTTCATGTTTCACATTCTTTATATGCATCTGGAAAAGGAAGGGAATAATTTGAAAACCGAGTGCACTGGGAGCTCCCACGAGACTGCGGTAACTGTTTGAGAGATGACTAATAGGATAGAATAGTTGGCGTTGAGTTAGTCAAAGCGATGGTTTGGCTGTGCCTTTCTCTGAGGGAATGAGTTCTGTTTCAACTAACCTCCATAGTTGATTAACAGTCCCCAAGAGGTTACTTATTTAAACCAATAGTGATGCAGATATGAAAGCTGCCTTGTAGCAGCCTGATTGCAGCTGACACATGATGTCTACCAAAGTATGTGTATATTTAAATGTAAAGCAGATTTCTAAAGACTTGTTTTGCATGACACAAAATATTAGTTAGTACTTTGTCCAGATCACTCTCTATTTCTGGTTAACATCTTTTCATTCTTGTTTACTTACAGTCTGCCTACGGTCTGGCCTCTGGTGCCTCTGGGAAAGCTGAACTTTATATACTTCCTAGGAAGTATAATGCATGATATATCTGTACCTTTTCAATTCTGTTTGAAATGATTTTTTAGTGTTTTTTTGAATAATTTTGACAGAATAGTATAATTGACCATTTATCTATTAAATGTGAGTCGCATCTTTGCTACAAGCTAAGCCACTTTATTAACTTCATGAATTACAGTATACTTTAGCAATTCATTGTATATTTTATGTTCTAGATTAATATGTGCTATATTATACTATACTTGTGAAGGAATGGGAAAAATGAATGATTGCTTTGTTGAAAGAACAATATGGTAAATTATGATAGTAAAACAATGTGACATTGTGAAATGTATATTCCATATCTCGGACCCTCTGATTTAGTTCCTTTCAGCATACAGGGAAAACCACAGTGCAATGAAAAAGAGGCATTGCCAATCTAAATGGCAGGCTTTGCTAGATGGGAGTGTTAAGCCTTACAGATCAAACCACACTTTGTTTTACCAAATAATTTCTCACAGAGTGCAGATCCTTTACCCCTGAACTTTTTTAATCATCAGCTGATGAAGTAGTCCCAGTCCCAGTCTCTGAGATGGAGGAGTCGTATTATGCTTGGAAAGCCTTCCTGACTTTGGCAGTCTTGAAGACCATATGTGAAGCGACCATGTCCTTCCCAGCTTTTAATAAATCCAGATAGCTCTGTTATTTTAGCCTTTTTCTGAGGCTGTAGATCGAAGTAGTGGGGAAAGAAAATATTTTGGTCGTCCACCATAAATTCTGTGAGCTCTGGAAAGCCACAAAACCCTCTCTTTGTTTCAGTGAGTCCATCTTACAGTGTAATGAGAAAATCAGGCTTAGAATTGCCATGCTGGTGGGATCCCTGGACGAAAACTGAAAGTGGAAAAGTTGATACTCTCTCCTCTTCTTCTATCCCTCTTTATTTTCATCCTTGCACCTCTCTGCTTTCATTTTTTATGAACTGATGCATATTTAACCATGTGTCTTAGAAAAACTGGATTTCAAGCCATTCATTAGATCTAGCAACAGTCTGTAAGTAAAGATGATATCTTGTTTACATTGGTCTAGGCAATTAGGTTGTTGAAATGCACGAGAATGTTAACAGATAGCTTTTACAGACTATGATAGACCCCCTAAGGGGTGACCAGTACTGTATAAATCAGTTGGTCATGTTATCTCAATATGACCGCCATGGTATGATGACTTTCTCAATGTAAAATCCAAAGTTTACTTCAGTTTTAATAGTTGTTCAGCTGAAAAAAGTTTTTGCGCTTTTCCTATTTAAATGTTATAACCCTTTTATTTGAGAAGTTAAGAATTTTTTTTCTAAAGTATGCTATAGAATTTTATTAAGACCCTAAAGAATCATATAAAAAAGGGGCATCTGGTGACCCCTTTAACTAGTTGCTTATTAGCATGCCTATAATTACCGTATTGACTGTTTATTAGTGCTTATAAAACACATATTCTGCATGAACATATTCTACATCCTAATCATCCCCAATAAATTTAACAAGTACCTAACTATTAAGTATTAAGTAGCATATTAGAGTTTATTGAGTCAGAATCATAGTTAAAGGTTAGTTTATGATGAGAAATGGGCCTTAAAATTAGGTCTAACCAAAATGTTTGCTGAAGCAGTTGTAGTGTGCTTCAGAAAACCTTTACCTTCCCCAGCTCCACCAACACAATCTCACGAGCAATTCGTACATATTCGTACGAGTTGCCAAAATTATGCCAATTCGTATTAATTCGTACAACCTCACTCGTACGATTTCGTACGATTTGTCTAAAACCACGTGATGGGTAGGTTTAGGGGCGGGGT
>JAUMHR010000076.1:7380502-7392576 GCA_032361145.1 Enteromius fasciolatus
GTATGTATTCGTACGAGTGAGGTCTTACGAGTGAGATAAGCCACCTCGTAAAATATGTACGAATTGCCGTAAGATCAGGTTGGTTTCACCTGTATAGATCTGCTATGAGATTATTTCATGTATGATAAAAATGGGAATTTTGTATATTTTATGTGCAGCAGCGGCATGTCTGTGGATGTATTGACAGTATAGCAAGTCTCAGCACTAGCTCTGTCACAGCAGTATCATATCAGATATATTCAGCCAAGACCAAACACATCAACATTGTTATCTACATTACCATGCTAAAACACTTGTCATGGCATACCTACAGTTTTGAGTGTATCTTCTTTTCCCTCTCAAAATTGTTAATTAAATGGATGTTTGTCAATACAATAAGCACATACATATTATGGTGATGATGAAATTTACACCAAACCGCTTATAAAAACCAAAGTATATTGGGACTTAGGTTACCAAATATAAACCAGCTGGTCATGGTATCTTAACATGGTCACCCCAACAAAACAAAACCATTTTTATTACGCTACAACTAGAGTTTTCGTCTTGTGTGAGATTATTTTAAAAATAAATAAAATGTATTTTTTTCAGGGTAAATCTTTGAGTTTTGTAGTTCTCTAAATCGACTGTAACTGACCCAACCAATCTTTCAGAGAGAAAGAAGGATGTAAAAATCCATTTGAATGTTGAAGAAAACTCTAATAGCATTAACCCTAACACCCTGGGGATCACTAGTGCTGTACAGAGACTAGCCAGAACATTTGTGTCTTTGTGCATTTAGCGAGAGAGAGAGCCCCTCTTCACCAAGCTTGGACTTTGATTTAAAGCGCAATACGAAGCCCCACAGTAATTTGTGCAAAAAGGAAAACACAGACATTTACTGTGCCTATCCAGATATGTTTAGTGGCCGTATACCAGCCCATCTGGTTTCATTTTAATCCAGTTGGAGTCACACATGAAATTATACTTGGCTGTCTTCATTTTATTAGTCAGCTTTGATTTATGACCTTCAAAGTAAAAAATAATTGGCCGACATTGGATGTCTTTTATAAGACTTGTTCGGGGGCAAACACGAAAAGCTGGAAAATGAGTTGAAACAGAAGGAATGCATGACGTTATGGCTTGAGAGTGAGCAGAGCTCCAGCCGAGCTTCATTGTGTATTTTTACAACAGGCGCCTCTTTGGCCAGCTATGTTCTGCCATGCCAAGGACTTGTGTACACAGCATCAAACAGGTCATGTAACTTTTGGATAAAAAAACATCTTCATGCGATAGGTCAGCAAATACAGCAAATATTCAGCTGTGAAGTAGCCGGGGCCATGGGAGAGCGCTTGGCCTTCTGCTAAAAGAGCTTTATATGGGTGCGAAAGCATTCGAAATGCACTTCCAGAAAATTTTTGTCAGAAAGTTCACAGATGTCACATCTGCATATGTAATCAATGGGGACTTTTTTTCCAGCCGGTCTGAGATATTTTCCAAAAATTTCATTTAACTCAGGGGCAGCTTGTGCATTCATCTCTTGTAACTTATAGCCCTACAGACTTCAACTTTTCTCTTTATCTTCCTCCATCTATCCCTATCTGACACTGCATACTATGCCAGCAGGCATCAGGACAGCATTATGGTAAGTGCTGGTAAACAAGCGTGCAGAGTCACTGTATGGTGTCTTCACAGAGCACTGACTCATTGACGCCCAGGCAGACTATGTGACTAGGCCTGTAGTGGGAGGTAAATACATCTTAGAAGCAGTAGATTATCATTAGATTTTTGAGACGACAAACTAAGGGAAATATTATGTTTTTCAGAATTTCAGTGTGTTTGAACCAGGACTTGCATACCCTGCTGAAAAAAACAGCATATGCTGGTTAGGTGTGCATTGATGCTGAGATGCTAGTTTAAGCTGGTTTAACCTGGTCGTTTTGCTGATTTATGCTGGTAAAACATACATAACCAGCATATGCTGTGGGTAGCCTAGCCACCATAGAATCTAGATATAGAATGTTCAGTGTAACTTTTTAGGATCCAAACAGTCATTTATAGTTTTGGACCCCTTTGCCTTTCACTGTTATTCTAAAACTATTTTTCAAAATGTTTGTGTTCCACAGAGGAAAGAAGCAAACTGGAGCTGTTTTGGCTGCACACAATATGGTTACAGATATTGTTCAATTCTATAGTTAGTCGACTTCATTTTCTTTTATATCAGACATTCAATTGCATTTTGCCCCACAGTTGCAGCTGCAGTATAAAATAGTTTGTGAAGCAAACTTTACACCCTCTGCATATTCAACATGGCGACATGAGTGAATAATAAATGCATAAATATATGCATGAAACTATGACAGACAGTGCATTTAAAAGAAGGCATAATAGATTATACATTATATAAATAATTCTATAATCATTTAAAAAAGCATTTTTTTGCAGACTAACTAGAAATAGTGTTTAAAGATGAAAGTTTTAGTGAATATATATTGGAAATCCCCACCTCGTGACTATTGTTTTGATTGTTATACATCATATCCAATCAGATGTTCATATGTGGTCTAGTCACAAATGTTTGAATATTTCAATGCAACCAAAACGCCACCAAAAATTCCACAAATGCATATGATAGGAGATACATTATGGAAACCTGTTTCTGCAATGAAAAAAAGAGTTTAAATAACCTTTCTTATTTTTAGCTTTTAAATTAGAAATGCGAGATATAAAGTGAACTAAAAATTATATTTTTCTGCCACAGAATAAGAGAATTGCAAGAAACAAAGTCATTTTTTGTGGCAAAAATGGGCTTCCATACTACATACAGCTTCAGTACAATTCTGCATTGAAAATTACAAAAACGCTTTGAATGATTGCTGAACAGTTTTCTGAATACTTGCTTCTGTTCTTGTCCTTGGACGCTACTTGTGAGACTTTGCACAGCCAATGAATGATGGTTTAAAAGAAGGGAGAGTGGAAAGTAGGGAAAAAAGAGAAAGAAAAATAAGGCGCATCTGCGAGAGCGATATTTTGCACACCTTCAAAAGCGGAAAGCAGCAGATCGAGAACATTTTCTTTCCTTTTTTCAGATTTGGAAGGCAGCCTAAAAATGTGCCTGTCGCAGATGTTTCAACAGAAGGTGTTTGCATGCTGTTCGTTAATACACTGCCATACGGGACACAGTATGACCACCACAATACCCAGTAAGTAACACTCTCTGTGTGTGGAGCAGAGAGCCAACTTTACCTTCTGTTTTTGGGGGAACTTATACCCTGTGGATTGAGACATACCTTTCTAATGCTGCATTGCCCATGACTGATAATGGCATGTGGGAAGTGGTTCGGGGAAGTTGGAAGCAAAGCTCTTCTTGGAGTCTAAGAATGTGTGAAGGGCTTAAGTCAATCACTCAGCCTCAACATACTGGAAATGTGAAGCATTTTCTTCCTTGAGTTTTCGTGTCTGTAGTTTCTCAGATAGGTTTTGTAAGTGAGAGTGTTGTGAGTTCATTTGGCCATCTATATAACAAAATAATGGGGGATTTAATGGAAAAACAACTTAAATGATGTATGAGGATGAACATGTCCTTGTTTCCCACCCTGAGGAATCATCTATTCTCAACTGTTTTGATTCCAGTGCAGTCCATGTAGACAAGCTTCACAGTTTCCTGTAGACATGTTGTTCATATTATTGAAGAAACTGATGCATTCCTGTTGCAAAATTCATAAGGTGTATGTTACATTTTTTGTAGTCATTTTTTACAGTGCAGAATTTCAAATTAATTATTGAAGCCGCAGAAACAAAACACAAATTGTTTTTTTTTTTCCCAAAATCCCATTCCATACTATGTTATTTTATCCACAAAGTGCAGTATATATTAGACTTGCTGATTCTTCAAAGTGAATTAAAAAAACGCATGTATTTATTTTGGAAACTATCAGTACAACTAAGTTCAATTTTAGTGTAGTTGCAGTACAAGATAAAACATTAATGTAAACTAGCTATGTGCTCAAAGTTTACTACTGTTTTCTTAAAGTATACTTCAGTACACTTTTATATACTAGAAAGTGGGTCAATTTAGGTCCAAGAAGTATTCAAATTGTACTCTATACTACTAGTATACTGATATTTGTATACTTACTACATAAAGTATATAAAATATACTTGAACTTTACTAATAAAATGAACTTGTATTATACTACTTTTTGGTAAAGGTAACAGTGGTTGTTAGTTTCATTGCACTCTTTTGATAATGAAGAAACTTGAGGCCATATTTGCTTTTAAAAACGCACCCCTGGTCCGTAAGCCCAACCAAAAAGATTTTTAGCTGGTTTATCTACTTATCCAGCTAGACTCCCAGCCTTCCCTGCTATAAAGACGTCATTAATCCTGCCTAAGATTTTATATGGGTGCGGAGGTTTATTAGTCTTGTCTAATTTAAGATGGACTCTGATCCCCACTAAAACCAGCCAACAGCCCAGGATAGAAGACCATTTAAGACCAGCAGGTTAGACTTAATGAAGTTTATTTGTCAGCAGTTTGAAACCATCAAAACATAGCATATAGGAGACCAGCTAACCACATTAAGCTGGTTTAATTTGGCCAACCTTGTTTGTGTTTAGGCACGGTGGTCTTTCAGAAGGGAAAGAGGGGAGGAAACCGCTCTAGGTCTGTTCAATATGTTTGCCATGACACTGAGTGGAAGCGGGAAAGCCGGGCCATCCCACCGGGTCCCACTGTGCCCTGTTTAAAAGGAAGTCCCCAGTGTCACGGCTTGTGCTGGAAGACCCAGAGGGGACATTCCCAGGCTGTTTTCCAATGCCGACGTGGGATGGAAGTGTGTGAAGTGGGTTTTATAATGCAGTCACAAGCACTCGCGACAGGCTCAGAGGCCACCAGAGACTGTAAAAACGAACACTCCGCCTTTTAACCTAATTCTGCTCCAGTGCATTACATCTGCTGAAACCCACGCAGCATGCGGCCTGCTCTCAATTACGGCATCTCCTCTCTTTCATCTGCTGAGAGTCTCCGACTTTCCAGAACAGATGCAGATATTGAGTAATTGAGACCGTCCCTGAATTCTTGGATGAGTGTCAAGAAGGTTTAACGTGACACAGTGGTTTGAATGTGTGGAAAACGTTTGGCACAGCATACTGAGTGGCACTTGATTGCTTATCTTCTGCATCTCAACAGAATGATTCTCACTTATTTATGCTCTCCAAACACTAAGACAAGTTAAATGTCAGAGTCAGCTTGAGTGTGTTTGTCACAGCAATGAGGAGTAACTAACTAAATGTAGTGACACTGATTATCTACAAAACATTTATCAATTGAGTCATAATAGCTCAGATATTGTTAGTGCTACTCTTCCTGTAAGCTGACAGTGAGGAGCTAAATCGTGCCCCTCTAAGACAAAATTTGGCAAAAATGAAACATGCTGCCTAAAAAGACCTTTAGGTTCATTTAAATGGTTCATGGGTCATTGGAAAACATTTTTATTCTCAATAATTTAAAAAAATATTAATTTAAATGACCTCCTCTAAATATAATTACTCTTTTGCTATCATTTAACTGTTTAATATTAGCATTTTATTGCGTATCAGTCACTCGTCTCTAGATGTCATTGACCAAAAACTCCTTTTGGTCGACCACTAGTTCATAGGTGATCATATTAAATAATGTTACCCTAATTAAGATATCCATTGTTTTTGCGCCACATAAATACTTATTACTAATTGAATATAAATAAATATATATAAATCACCAATTTAAATTCCTATTGCTGGATAAACGATTTTATTTCCAATAAATTTCCAATGCATTGGATGGCTTACGCATTGCACAATTAAAACATTGTTTATTCAGCAACATTAAAACATCATTATTTTTGTCCACGTTAATGTGTTCGGTTATACCCTCTATTTTACACTTGAATAAAAATGTCCTCAAATTTTGACATATTGCATATTTGTTTCTGCGCTTCTCTCATTGACTTGCAAATGCATAGGAGGAGGGAAAAAAATCATCAGTTATTAAAATTCAGGCAATGTATTCCTGTGTCTGCATTCTATTTGAGAAACGTTATTAATTTCATATATCAAGTTTGGAGCGGCCATCTGTTCGCTCTGCACTGCTGCACCTCCCTCCATCTGCCTGGCTTTAGCAGGAGAACGAGAGAGAGAGAGAAAGAGAGAGAGAGAAAGAGAGAGAGGAAAGTAGAAGAGCATTCGCTCTGGTGCCATGGGCTCAGGAATCATGGGGAAGTTTCATTGCGACTTTTTGATTTGTCACTCATCAGAAGCCGGGCGTCGCAGACCTGCCCTCGGTTCCTCTATCCCCAGATACATACTTGCTACTCGCTTTCAATAACCAGCCTTGCCACCTTCACCCCCCGTTCCTACTTCTCCCTTCCTCCTCCTCCTGCTCTTCTTCCTCTTGCCTCTTTGTTTTCGCTCTCTCTTGTCCTCCCCCCCTCCACATCCCTCCCTCCATATCTAGAGGAAGCAGATTGTGAAGCCGGCACAGTGAGATGTGTCCCTGCCACAGTTAATTTAGCATCTGTGCCTCCATGAATATGAATACATTTACAAGTCTTGGATATAATTAGGCACTGAAGTGTGGAGAGGGGCATGCAGCTCCAGGTGGGAAGAAAGATGCTGGGAAAACAGGTTGGGCTGCGGAGACTCGCAGACAGGTGACCTTTGTAAACAGCTCACATGAATCCTGGACTGAGCGAGATGGGAAATAAAAACACCAGAACGATTGTATTTCTGTCAGTATTAATGTGTACGCAACACAGCGATGGCGTGTTTCGCTCAAGCGCATTGTGTGCTGGCAAATGTGTGTGTGTGTGAAAGTGTTTCCACATACATATGCTTCTGTTTCCATTCAAAGCCTGCCTGCTTCGCTGGCAGCCCAGAATGAACATTGTCTGCGATAAGTGAGTCAATAAGTCATTTCTGATGATATTTTATTTACCGAGGCACTCTGCCATCCAGACACAGGGGAGGAACATGCTCCAAAATGGCTAATGTTGTGTAGTTTTACCATATGCTGCTGTGTTCCAGCTTCAGCAAGCTGTAACAGCATTACAGCACTGTTCATTTGACATCATACATAATGTAATCTTGTAATAATGTAATGGGGAATAAAAAATCTGGCATGTTGACACTTTGCTTTTGTCAAAACAGTATGTTTAGATGAAAATAGTAAGACCAAAAGCATTTCCAGATATTCTGAATTAATTTTTAGCTTGTGTGCAGTAGTGGGACTGTTCATATGTTAACAAATACTCCCTGTCCCTCCAAAAAAGAATTAATTTGTTTTTAGAAATGCATATGGCATTATTTGAAATGAGAATATATTTTATTCATTTAATGCAAAGTTTTTTATTTGCTTCTTAAACATTCATTCTATAATGTTAAATCACAGATTCATAAAGCTAAATTCATAATCTGATGTATTAGTCTAAATTATTATCAAATTTCTCTATTACTATTTTTTTTTCATGTATTAACCATGTTTTCAACTCAATTAGATAAAACCTCACCCAATATTATTTATCGAATGCACTTAAACTAGTAATAATTAGTGTTGGGAAGAGTTACTTTAAAAAAGTAATTAGTTATAGTTACTGCTGTAGTTACTTCCCACAAATAGTAACTGAGTTACATCATTATAAAAGTAACTAATTACCAGGGAAAGTAACTAGGCTATTCAAATGTGTAAAATAACTTGGATGTCCCCAATATAAATATGTTAAATGAATAAAAAGGGCACTTGTTTATTGTTATAAAACATTGTACACTAATCTACATTATTTTAATGTTTCTGTGGGACAATGTGAGAGACATCTATCAAATTCAATATATTATTGTAAATATCAACTCTCTATGGACATCTTCGGAATAGATTCACCATAGGATTTTTATAGAAATATAATATGATATTGTGCCAATTTAGCATTTTATGATTATAGAGCTTAATTAAAGGGGTATGATACTATGGATTCTACTATTAACTATATAAAACGCACTAGGATTAATTAGCTGCTGGGTTTATGAATATTAATTACGTTGTCTGCGTTTGCTCGAATTGATTCACTGATGAAAACAGGGATGACAATAGGTGAGCACCATCCAATAAGATTGACGTTAGCGCATTAGTTCCGCCCTTTACCAGAGACATTATAGTTACTGAATTGCCCTTCAACATCTACTTGTCAGTTTACTTCCAGCAAAAAAGTAAAACTACTTGGAATCATTTATTTAATTAAAGGGATAGTTCACCCAAACATTTAAATTCTGTCATTAATTACTCACTTTCATGTCGTTCCAAACTCATATGATTTAGAACACAAGTTAAGATATATTTTATTAAAATCTAAGAGCTTTCCATACCCAGAAAGGTAGTAAGGAGATTGTTAAAATAGTCCATGTGATATCGATGATTCAACAAAATTAAATGAAACTACAAGATGCATTCTCTCGAGAGTACAGAGATTTGTGAGTAAGGTGCTGTTGACACACAAGCCATTATTTGTTATTTGGATTAATTGAGATGTATGAGTGTCAAAGAAAAGCCTTGTGTTTATCACTGCAAAGTTATCTTCCAGTTCTTTGTTATTGCTCATTAACATATTGTACACCAATCCAGCTTGACTGGATTAATATTAAATTGACCTTCACTTGGAAGAAGTCAAAAACAAAGGGAAAAAAGAGGTTAAAGTTAGTGATAGCCTCAGAGTTAGCGCTCGCTCACAGCATGAGATGATGAGAGATAATTGAATTCAGATGCAGCCATGTGGGGTGACTCACTGATAAGAAAGAGCTTTATAGCTGAATTATGTCAAAGCTCTGTAAAATAAATCACATCAAAGTAATAAAATAAAGGCATTAAAAGAGGAAAGGGTACATGTAATTAAAGTCACACACCAGGCCCCTGCTGGAATTGCCTCGGTGGGGTCTGGATACCTGAGGAGACTGAAAAATTACATTTGACAGTGCGTCTTCACGGACGTTAAATTTATCTTTTAGTCAACTTTGTTTTCTTCCTGAAACTTAGATGATAGCCATGAATCAATTCTGAGCAGATGAGTGATTCAGAATGCTGCTTCATAGTAGGCGTAACATTTTCTTGTTAATGGACTCAAGTCTTTCAATGTGAACCGCACAATTTAACTTCCCTTTGATCACTGTTAGCTCAGGAGCTGATGGTTTCTTTCATCTTCTCGATCTGTCTATTTTTTTCTTCTGCTCTTTTCACAGTGTATTAAAGCACTAGGGTAAACTCTGAAGTCTTTCTGTGGTTGGAGATGAAGCTCAGTATGGGGCATGCAGACACTTTTATGGGCAGATGGTGCCAGTTCAACAGGTGCATTTAGACCAAGTATCTTGCATTTCTTCCCTCTCTCTCTTACTCATCCTTCTCTTTTTGTGTTCTGTGTGTCATGGTCAAAAGTGATGGGAGTAAACAGAGCAGTTTTTATGATCTTTCCATCCACCAGAAGCATCAGTACTATCTCAGGATGTAACAGTAACCATTTGTTATTTATATCTGGTTCCTCAAAAAAGACGAAAAAGAGTATGAGTGCTTTCCAGCTATAATTTGAAAACCAGCCCGTTTCAATTGAATCGATCCTTCACCCTCTGCGCGCTCTTAATTTCTGTATCAATTAATTTCTGTCTAATGAATTTTTAGAGTTGGCGACTTCCGTAAAACTGAAGTTTGAGAATTAGTTCTGAAAACATTCCAAGTATCAGAGTGGCGTTCTTTGGCGGTTGGAATTGGGGCAAGAAGGTTAATGATGTAATATAGTGCTGATGGAAGGAAACAGAAATAGGCAGAAGATATTACCTTGCTTCAGTTATAACTTTGTCACTCAAAATTACAGAACTGTTTTCATTTTTATTTTTCATTTTATAATGAAGGCTTGGAGTGGACCTTAAAAAATTAATTAAAGCAGTAAGTGAGACAGACTTTTTAACCATTGTGCATTGCATCAAATCAGGTGCTGATCTATCTATGAAGGCATGCATAAGTTTTAAAGACTTTCTGTACATTTACATGGAGTCGTGCTGTATGTGGGAGAGATGGCAACTCATCAGTCGCTTCTAAAAGTGAATCCAGCATATTTGATTTACTTGACTTGCAAATTTTTTTTTTTTAATTAATTGCATTTAACAAAAAAAAAATGGATTTAATTAAATTATAAAACTTGAATTTCACGAATTCGCACTTCTTCATTAAATTCAATAAGAAAATTTGGCGTGCTGTCCGGGGAGTGAGCCGGGAGCTCGGCGGACCCCGAGTCCTGCTGGTAGTAACCCTAGCGAGGGCAGAGCTCGGAGTGAGGCTCGGTCCCGTTCGCCCCCCCCCCTGAAGGTGCGAAGGAAAAAGGCAGAGAAGGGGAGGAAGGCGGGATCATGCGTAACTAGATACCGAGAAGAGTGAGACGATGGAATGATAAATGAAATTAGGAATAATTAATCGGCTAGTGGGCGATAATACTAATGAGCACCAATGGGTACCGGCTGTGCTGACACTCAGCGTGCTCTTCCCGAAACTATGTTAAAACATCCCTAAATGTTTTCAGATGTCAATTAAAAAATTAAACATTGTTATATGTAAAAAAAAAAAAACATTAATATTTATGTTTATAACAGATATATTTTTCTGAGATTATTGATGGATTCAATTGGTATTTTATTTTTTATTTGTATTTTTAAGTGGCACTCCTAGGTCTTTCATACTTCTCTTGGTTTAGCAAAGAAACACTGGAAAAATATATTGACTCTCTTCAAACAGGTTTCCAGATACACACCCTGTCTTTCATTGTTTGAACAAACAAAAATGTCCCATCCTAAACTTATAAAACTGATGGAGCTAATAGTGCTGTGCTAGGATTCAAACCTCTCAGAGATGCAGTGTTTGCACTTTTCAGGTGAATCATCATGCAAATGGTTTACTTATAGTTGATTCTGCAAGTAAAATTGGGATAGAGCCAAGAAAAAAAAAAAACGTTGACTTGAAACTCCATCCCAACCTTTCATACTATAACACTTTTCATATAAATGAAACTTTGCTCTTGCAAGACATATCTTGCATACATTTTCCATAAAAATTCTAGAAAGTCCTTCAGAGTTTCTATTTGGAAACTGTTATTTGTGTTTGCTGAATATTTGCTGAGTGTTCAGGTACAAAATGAGTGAGGAATAAGCTCAGTGAACAAGCATCTCTGACTTCAGCACGTTGACATTGACCTCTAGAAAGTTCCTCTTTTGTCCCGGGCATCAGCGGCGTGCCAAAGCTGCAGTCTGTGCCCTGTGAGCTGGCAGTGCCAGCAGGCTGGAGATAGAAGAGGGTGGCACAGGCCATCTGGGATATCTCCAGGAGATGCACGGCACGCCTCACACTCATCAGCAGGTTTGAATTTGCACCATAATCACAAACAGATGCTCTCTTCCTCCTCCACCGCCCTCCTTCTGCCTCCTTTCTTCCCTCGGTTTGGCTCAGTGTGAAACCTTTGACCTTCACCACATTCAGAGGAAAATCCTGACCTGATCAAGGGGTGAAAGGAAGGGAAATGTTGGCCCAAAATGTTAATGTATTTCATGTATAATCCAACACAATGTTAAATGAAGTCTGTTTGATGCTATATCTCTTTTTATCTCTCCCACCGTATGACCCGTGCACTGTGTTCGATTTGTGTGAAGAGTGAGGCTTCTGTACTTCCCTCCCACTGTCAGGATTCTCATGTAGGCCTCTCGACAATGTCATATTTTATTCTTTTTTTTTTTGGAGTGAACTAAAAGAACTGCCTTAGGTTTTCATCAATTTACACCTTTGTGTGTCTTTTTAAAGCAGCTATAAGATAATAAGCTGATAGGACTAGTGTCTTGAGTGCTGTTGTTAAGGCTTCTCAGACTATCTGGATCCACAAGAGCCCTGCGGATGATGAAGAGATTATTTTTGTAGTTTTCTTGCCAAGTGCAAAGTTTTGTTTGAGAAACATCTTTGTCTATTCTGGCCCTATTGCTCCATGCGCAACCAATTAATATGTCTGGTGAATTTGTTTATTTATTTCTCAATTTCCCATG
>JAUMHR010000076.1:7407930-7419200 GCA_032361145.1 Enteromius fasciolatus
GAGGAAACTTCCACACCCAGAAACGCACGGCCGGATCGACATCCCGTTACAGAATGCGTCACCAACCGTAGAAAAATAGCTCTTTTTCCTGGTCACCCAGGGAGGACCCAAACGCAGCAACTCCGTGCACTCAGGGGTCTATGCTCACTGGATAAACGAAGACTGGCACAGCCAGCCTTGAAAAAGGCCACCAGCTCGCAGGATCCGCAGTCAGCTGCCCCGAAACGCTGACAGACAAGAGAGCAGGTCTTGTGGGAACTTCTCCAACGATCACCTTCTTCTTCCGTAGTTGAAAGCCCAGGGATCTCCAGCTCCAAACAGCAGCAACGGCTCAGAAGCGAAAAGCTGCAGGTGCACTGTGCGTGTGCCCTCTTATACTCACGCAGTGATGAGGTGCACCTGAGCGCAATCAGTGCACGCCAATATTCATTGGCCTTTAATAAAAGCTCAAAGCAGATTTGCTGCTCAAGAAAATTTTTTATTATCAATAATATTATCAACCATGTGCATTTTTTAAGAGTCTGTAATACATAGAATATCATTTGATTTAAAGAGTTCAAGAATCACATTTAAAAGAATCATATTCAAGAATAATATTTAATAGGTTGGTAAAAATAAATTGGTAAATGTTCACTCATGTTTAAGACAGCCAGGTATGTTTATATATATTATTGCACAGCAAAAAAGAATGCTCTGTATGTGTGTGTTTTGAGTTTATACATATATTGTGTTTGTGTGTGTGTGTGTAATAGTGCTGTCCAGACTGTGTCCACTCTCCATTTGTTTGCCCAGCATCCACAGGTGGTACAAATGACCTTTCATCTGTTTCCCTTTTCGTTTTTCTATTTTCCACTCCCACTCTTCATAATACCATTAACCTGTCCGTCCTCAAAAGGATCACTGTAATTTACTTTCTATTATTAAATTCTTCTAATGCTAAGCAAAGCGAATAAGCAGCGATTTTAATGGGGAAGCTGTTGTGAATGTGTCCGTTAATATATAAATATATATCTTATGTGTTTTTCTTCCCCTCTCAAGGCTGTTGCGTATTAAAAGAAGGGTCTTTTAGAGTAGATAATTGTGTTCACGGAGGAGGAAAATGTGAAGTATGAAGCTTTGAAATCATTTAACATCACCAGCATAAAAGCAAAGTGTCAAAGTTCTGCCAAACTAAGTATCTAGAAACCCAGCTGAAGGCCAAATATCACGGCACATTTAGCCATATGTGAAGTTTAAAAAAAAAGTATAGCCTTGAAATACTCAAAAGTACCTTTCAGGTAAATAAAATCTTTTTCTTGGTAGGTAAGCCACATTTAAAAAAGCATTTTAATTTAAGAAATTTAAATTAGCAGAGTTTTAATGTGCTTTAATCACCACATGGAATATTTAAAGCTAATGATAGATAGTAAAAAAAAAGGTTTGTAAATCTTTTTATGTTGCCCTCCTATAAACACAGCTTTCTTGTCAGGCACATCTTATACAAAGAAAAAGAAACATTTTTTGCTGTTTCTCCAGTGACACTAATAAAAACCACACACTTCTTTCCATGTACTTGCCAAGAAAGGGAGAAACTTTGAGATTATTTATTTGTTTTCCAAAGGAAACCAGCACTCACCAGTGTGAGGCCTGAGTCATGCTGCCTGTTTATTTGTAATGAGATCCTTTCTCAACACTGTATTATATTTCATTTCTCTCGGCACAGAGTTCACCCGAGAAGTTGCCTCATCGGAGAACATCACCAACCATATGCAACATTCGTAGATGATACTGCCTTTAGAATAGATCAGAGGCAAAAACAAACAAAAGGTGCTTCATGATTCAAATAGAAGAAAATTTTTGACTAAACGGTTCTTTAACCTTTTTGTTTCACAAAAGGATCTTTGTGGCAAAAGAAGGTTCTTCAGATTACAGAAAGGTTCTTTAAAGAACCTTTGAGTGAATGATTCTTTGTGGAACCAAAAATGGTTCTTCTATGGCATCACCTAAAGAACATTTTAAGCACCTTTAACTTTTAAGAGTGCATAGCCAAACTGATCCCTAAAATTCAATTATATAGATTTGATTGTGAACAGTTCATGCTTTTGACTTTGCAATGTTAAATTAAACATGATCTTCTGGTAAAACATCAAACTGGTGACCTACGCAGGTCTTCTCCACTCATTTAGTCCTTATAAACTTGCTTCTTCAAGCTACTGCTCATATGTTCTCCGATAAGTTGCCTCATCGGAGAACATCACCAACCATATGCAACATTCGTAGCTGATACTGCCTTTAGAATAGATCAGAGGCAAAAACAAACAAAAGGTGCTTCACGATTCAAATAGAAGAACATTTTTGTCTAAACGGTTCTTTAACATCTTTAACCTTTTTGTTTCACAAAAGGATCTTTGTGGCAAAAGAAGGTTCTTCAGATTATAGAAAGGTTCTTTAAAGAACCTTTGAGTGAATGATTCTTTGTGAAACCAAAAATGGTTCTTCTATGGCATCACCTGAAGAACATTTTAAGCACCTTTAACTTTTAAGAGTGCATAGCCAAACTGATCCTTTAAATTCAATTATATAGATTTGATTGGGAACAGTTCATGCTTTTGACTTTGCAATTTTAAATTAAACATGATCTTCTGGTAAAACATCAAACTGGTGACCTACGCAGGTCTTCTCCACTCATTTAGTCCTTATAAACTTGCTACTGCTCATATGCCTCCACTTTTAATGTTTACATCGCAAAATCCAATCAACAACCACTGAATTGAACTTGCCCCATCCTACATTTCTTCTTCTCAGAATAAACCATAATGCATTACAATACTAAATATGATAAAATGTAAAGATACTAAATGATCTATTTTAACCTCCTAAAAAACTCTTTTTCTTTCACAGATCTGGTTTGTGTTGCTTTTACTGGGAACGGCAAAGAAAGAGTGTTATCTACTTGCGCAGAGATTCAAATCTCTGAAGCGCAGCTGTTTTCCCTCGCCGTTTCGGAAAACATCTTGATCCGTTTTAGTCTTCTGGTATCCGTGGATGTTTCTTGCGCACTTCTATTTGGTTTTCTTGAGAAAGAGAGAGAGATGCAAATAACTTACAATGCAATGGCTCTTACAATACAATACGCTCATTGTATTAAAACACACTGTCATAGACATCTCTGCCATGTAGGGTTCCTTTCAGGTAATTGCTCCCCTATTAGTTTCTGCCCAGTGCATCTGACAGATATGAATTGGATCTTGCCATGCAACCCGCTGATTAATGACATTTAAAGTGGGGTCTTAATTGTTGGGGAAAAATGTGAGGTGAAGGAGAGGAGTGATGTTCCTATCCGCACACCTGTGATTAGAGAGCGTGAGGTGCGTTTGTGTCTGCCCTCCTCCACACATATAGGATGGGTCACCCGGGGGGGGAGGCACGGAGCTCCATGTGGCTTTGGTAGGGCTGAGAGGACGAAAGAGCAGAATTAATACCGTGTGTGATTTAGTGCGCACATCTGTGGTGTGCAGCAAAAGAGGAATTCTATTAGCGCGTGCACGCGGTCATAATTAACCTGATGCTACGCACAGCTGGCCACCTCTGCTCCAAGAGTGGGTGGCATGGCGGTAGCGCTAAATCAATCTGCGTTAATTGCGTTGGCCTTCTGCGTTCTGCTGCGACGGTGCCGAGCCACCAGCATCCGTGGTCAGTGGGCCTATTTTTCCTTAAATCCTTTCCTCAAATCCTTTGAATTAAAGTGGACCACCAGAACATGAGATGACTGACGTGTTTACATCTAAAATCTGTTTTTCTGGAAGGCCATGGCACTTCGTCGTATAGTTTAATGATTAATTGTGCTTGTTCAATCCACAAAATGACTAGGATGGTTGGTTAGGTTTTATTTCAGTAGTGCACTTTAGACATTCTACTAACTATAAGTAATTTTTCAGCCACATGTCAAGTAATTGTCATTGATGTCCCACTATATGTCAATTAACTATTGAGATTATGGATTGCACTGTTAATAATTTCACTGACGTTTTTGTAGAAAGTTTGTAACCTTGTCTAAAAGTACTGTAAGAGGACAGGCATAAATATTTTGTATATGTGATACATTTGAAATGCTTAAACGATGAGTCAAATAATTCCAGATACCTTACTGTCTGAATTGTCTTAATAAAATCTGAGAGGTTTCTTATCCGGCATAGACAACAGTGCAACTGGAATGTTCCAGCCCAGAATCCTAGTAAATAAGAATATCAGTGATTCATCTGTAATATTATAAAGCTACGAGAATATTTTTGTGTGCAAAGAAAATAAAATAATGACACTTTTCAACAATTCTTTTCCAATTCTTTTTCTTGTCTGCTGCCATTAATGAGAATACTATGAATATTAAGTATACTTATATGAAATTTAAATGGATTTAAATTAATCCTAGTTGTTGCTTATTTACTTTGACTAATAATTGAAATGCAGTTGCAAAGTTTCTTAAAGTTAGTAGAACGGCTAAAAAGTGGATTGCTAGTGTTACTGATTGAACGCGAACCAGTGCCTGAATCTAATTTCCTCAAATGCAGTACCTGTGATTTCTCCAGCTTCCGTCAACAATATTTATATGTTTCAAAATGAAACAAAACAGGTAATATGAAACTGTGAACAGATGATCATGCCAAACCTTGCTGTGTGAATCACTAGTGAAAACTGTCTAAACGTTTCTTCAACCTACTGAACGTGATTCTTCGAATCTGTGCAGTTTGATAAACATCACATAGGTGACCGTGATTCATTCATTGCGCATCCTTTTACGTCTGAGTGCAATCAAAGGAAATGCTCCTTGAGACATTATAGCGCTCATAAAACCTCTCATCTCATTAGCTCGCCTCGCTAACGGCACAGAATATTCATATGTGATTTTACAGACCACACGTGGATGGAAAGCGAATGACGTGATATGAGGCGCACCTCTATCAATCACTCACCTTCCTAACATGGCAACAACGGCCCTGACCTTCCTGTGAGAGTTTCTGCTCCGAATGAGTCTTTCAACATTATTACTGAAAGGGGCTCGTTAGCCATTATCCCGAGGGGGGAGGAAGATATGGGGAGGAATGAAGACATTTGGTGGAGGTCGACCCCATCCTCACACGCTTGTGATGGAGCTATGGATTAAACAGCTGGAGGGGGATCCCAGGGGGCCACTGAGAAAGACATTCTGCACTACAGCAGTAAAAATCCATCACACATATTTCAATTGCCCTGGCAGCATTAATAGACACTGCTGTTCTTTAATATTTGATGAACTGGCTGGTTGGACCGTATAACGGCGAGAAGAAGAAGGTAATCAAGAAAAAGGTAATAGAGAAGTGAAAGTGGTCTTGTCATCCGTTTTTAATCCTGACAGGAGAGAGGGGTAAATACCTCTAAAGCTACAGTACATGTACAAATACATGCACAGTATGTGAATATACGTACAGCAGAATGTATGTTATCACAGGGAATAAAAATGTCTGAACTACGATGTGGGACTATTTCTATTTTTCCAGAGTCTAATAATTTCCATGTTTCTGTCATTACATTCAACCTGCCAGGGTTTTCTTTTTCTTTCTTACATGTAACTGCTGCAATTAGGGAAAGAGCAAACAAGGTGCTGGCGAGGACCCATGTCTACACATGGAACCCATTCTATCCCCGTACGGCCGTGCCTGTATGCTTCACAAACGCTTACGTCCATTTGCTGAAATTTGTCAAAACTAATATAGAGTCAGATTGATTAAAACGTTAACACATGTTCAAAAGATCCAAGCGGCTAATTCACGCGTAAACGGTGGCTAGTAATTGTAGATGGGACAGCAGAGCACACTTTGCAGTTGTTCGTTCTTGACATTGAAGGATGAAAGCCGTGTGACACTTTGAACCACACACGTATCATCCTCTGGGTTATAAATGGAAGTGTGCAGTACTTGAAGAACGTAAGGTATTAAGCACTTGTGTAGGAGTTTTGCAGCTTTCACTGATAGACTGTTATGATAGAGGTTATGCTAGTATACCACTTATAAAGTTGTATGTGCACATATAAAATTTACACTTGACTGGGACCGAAAAGTTTGACTTGCTGAACCAACAAAAGGACCACCTTAAACCAGCAAAGGACCAGCATAAATCAGTTGATCAGTGCAACCAGAACCATTGAGTTTCATAACAATTGAAACTAAATTCTGAACAGGCTTTTTACTTCATCTGTAATGTTCCTTGAAGACCATTACACCATGTGTGCTGATGGACACAGTTGTTATTGCATCAGTCTGAGTATCGGTATATCACTGGAGGCCTGGAGTCTCGCTCACTCTCCCACAGCGCATATCCATGATGCAGCTCAGCCTCCGGGAGAGCTCGACAGAATCGGCCTTTCAGGGAGTGTTTATGTAAACCAGGGCAAATTATTCCACCAATTACAGGGTCACCAGGGTCAGGGCGGTTTGGAAGGGAGCACGGAATCCAGGCTGGACCGCGCATAGAGGAGTTCGAAACATCTGCTGTGAGGGTAAGGAGTGGAATAGGAGCTGGAAGCTTTCCCTGGCTAAACAGCCAACCCACATGAAGATGCTTTACTTCTTAACTGATAAATCATAGCCGAGGAAGATTTGCCAAAGTAATGACAAAACGGACTGATTTCGATTCCAGGTGAGCTTGGGAGGGGATGCAGAGAGAGTGAGGAAAATGGGGTAAGTGTGGGAAAGAAATACTAAAGGGGAATTCACTAAGAATGAATTGCACACACTGATGGTGTTGTTTGCGTCATTTTAGAAGTTGGTTTACTCAATTTAATTCTGCAAAACAGGTGCCCCAAAAAAATGCAATTTGCATGGCACAATTCCCAGGCTTGTACTGTATTTAAGTTCTCAGTCCTAAGGTATAAGCTTGTCTACACTGAACATGAAAATAACTGATGATTGAAAATGATGGAAATGATCTGTATAAAATGAGGAATTCTGTTTATAGCCTGTTTTCTGTGGGTGATTATAGCGCAACATTAATTGCGGCAGGCAAATAGTGCCTAATTTACATAGAAATGAGACATGTTTGTGCTGAAAAGAACGGCAGTGACTTTTTAATTGTACTCTGTTTAAATCAGTGTTGTGTTTGTGTGCAATTTAACAAATAGAAAACAAAAATCTAAATTTTAACAAATTTTAAGGAAAAAAAAAAAACTACCAGAGCTGGTACTTCAAAACTAAGTAAAATAAAATATAATTAGCTATTATCACATGCATAAAACATTGAACACGACAGTAACACTATCAACATTGGTAAATATTTTAAAATCATGGCCATTAGCATATTTACTACAAATGCTAAAACTAAATTAAAAAGGCAATTCCAGGGTTAAACTAAATTGTGGTTGCTTTGCAAATACGCGAAAGAGACACAACTGAATTTGCCTCTCTGTTCAAGTGTAATGATTGGTTTCTTGCTGCTTCAGTGCTTATCTCCGTCTCTCTTTTACTCTTTTTTCTTTTGCTCATCTCAGCAGCGCAAGGGGAAAATGTGAGAACCAGATGTGAAGCCTTGACTGCAGATGTGATCGCTTAGAGGCCAAGAAAAAGCTAATCTCAGGACCTCGGAAACACACACTCACAAACCCTCACGAACACAGACGCAGAGGCAACGAGCATCTCCGAGGCAATACTTCATTTTGAATAATTCATTTAGGAAATGATAATAGCACTGCACTGCTGTCTAATAAAGAGCGTCAGTCTCTCTTTAAAACCAGATCCTGCTCGCCACATTTTAGCCGCTTCCAGGAATCACAGGAATGAGAGATACTGTGTGCTCCTTTATTTACTTAGCAGATGATAACCTCTTACCACACACTCTCTCAACAGAGTTAAAAACATGCTCTCCTCTCTCCCGCAAACAGCCTAATGGGTTTAAATGCTCTCAAATATTAATGTCTGTCCTTCAGACGCTACAAGCCAAGCCCATTATTATAACAATCAGTGGCTTAGCGGACTGGGACAATGCAGAGAGAGAACTCAGTTTTAATGAAATGAGTGTGAACGTTAAAGTTATGATGGGTGTAGTGCCCTGCCGTTTGTCACATGACAGTAGCTGGACAGTACTTGGGCAGTACCTTAATTTTCAAAAGCTATACCGAATAATGCATAGTGCTAAAGAGAGCATTATATTATAGACTTTTGTTTAAAAATTCATTGCAGTTCCCTAAAAATAAAAGATAATGATTAATTCAAAAAGTGCATTTTGTGGTTTAATTTAGTAATGAAACAAAACTAAACTAAGTGCTTTACGTAATATGCCATATAAAAGATGCTAAGCTCTAAAATATAATACTGGGTTTCCAAACAAAAATGAGATCTTCAGCAATACATTATCGAAAAATATATTTATAGTGGAAAGAATATTTAAAAAGAGGGAGATGTTTTGATTTATTTATCTACCATAAACAGGCTTGAAATCTACAAAATGCTCAGAGAGAGAAGGAGAGAGAGAGAGAGAGAGAGAGAGAGAAATGAGCCTTGCACCCAATTCTTCTCCCTCATTACTGTTCTATTCATCCTCTCGCTTCCAACGAGTATTGATTGGGCTACATTTGCTATGGAGTGTGCACCTTATGCTGACAGACTGCCTGGTGTGTGTGTGTGTGTGTGTATCAGTGTGTGCATGTTTATGTGGTTTATGAGGACACACATGTGTATAATGACATGGGTATGACATTACAATACAAAGGTGATTTATGAGGACATTTTGTCCCTGTAAATGGTGTTTTTAAAAATGCACACAGTTTCCTGTAAGGGGTAGGTTTAGGTGTAGGGCAATAGCACTTACGCCTATGGAGAGTCCCCATAAATCACAAAAACCAACATGAGTGTGTTGGTGCGTGAATGTTTGTGTGTGTCAGATTTGTGGCAGCTGTCAGCTGGTGTCTCCCCAGGATGAGCTCAACACAGCACAACCCATCTCCAGGACCCTTTGACCCCAGCTTTCTCACCGGGGACCAATAACACATCCCTTGATTTAGTGCAGAGAGGTTACATGGTACTTATGTTTAATAAGCAGCACACAGAGCTGGGCCTCCCCAGCAGGACTTTGGGGGTAATCACCTCATATCCATCTTAGGCTGGTTTGGGAAGGGAGGAGACAGCCAATGAGAGCTCCTGTGGTGGAGGAAACAAGCACTTTAGGTTATTGGATATTTTATGATTTTAGTAGAGGAAAGTAATTTATGGTCAATTATGGAAATGTGATTAATCAGATTTCTCCATTCATTTTCAAGTCTCTTGGAAAGAAGTGAACATGTCATTTGAAGCCTTTAAAATTTGTGTTTGGCTTTTTTAGAATTGTTTTATGGATCTGGAATTTGTTGTACTAGGATTCATGGAAAGAAACCTGTGACTCAGATTTCTTACGACAAAACCTGTCAAACACAATCAATACATCACACTTTTACCCTGTACCTCCCAATCAAACTCTGCACTTCGATATGACCATACTCTTTGTACACCACTCCTTGTCGACCAGAAATTGATGTAATTTCTCTTAAATGTGACCCTTATTTGAATAGTCTTTGTGGGTGCTTTTTCATAACATTGGTACAGTTTTTCTGTGGGAAAATTGTTTTATTTATGTATCTCTGTGTTTGTATTCTATTAGAAAATATTCTGCGAGCAGAGAAGATGGTGCTGGATGGCCAATGTGTTGAGATATTCATATACCTCATACTGTCAACTTTATCCAAGTGTTGCATTGCAGTTCCCTACAAAACTGTCCTGGCTAAGAGATATTTGGCATGATTTATTACATTATCTCATGTCTCCTCCATTTATTGAGCACACCATAAACCTCATCAGACTACTCAAACATTATCACATAAATAGAAAACAGATGGGAGCAATAAAGAAAAAAGAAAGAAAGAAAGAAAGAAAGAAAGAAAGAAAGAAAGAGATGTAGTGTTGTTTTTTGCTAGAGTGATATCATTGCCTGTATAAGGTAGACATTCAAAGTTAACAAGTGAACGTCCTCCATTTTAATTTTGTAAGTTTTCATTTTAATAATTTTGTTTTCTATAATCAAATGATGCATGTCAGTATTATATTGGCCACCCTGCTCTCTAGATATCAGTGTAACCCATATTGTCCCACCAGCTTTTATTAAGCCATACCACAAAATTGCATAAGATGAAAATCATCTGTATCGATTGGTTTGTCAGTGCTAAGCATTTTTTTTTCTTTTTAGCTATATATTAACTCCATACAAGACTAAATCTGGCCTAAGAGATGCTGGCTGACACGTGTGTAAACACATGGCTGAGACAAGACAAAAGGCATATGCAGTCTTATTAAATGCCTCTTCTAATCCTGACAGGGTGCTAATGTTCAGAAACACCTGCTATCTGCTAAAACACATTACTAAACTCCAATTTACAGTACGTTGAAGACTCTGATTCCGATTATCAGATGCAAAACCCAGTAATAGCATTAATGAACAAGATTTAATTGTAGTACAAAAGGATTTCTTTGAAGAAATTCCTTAAGACACTAATCATTTTCATGTTGTCTCTAAACCTTTGCAGGACACACATTATATATATATATATATATATAATTTTTACACTCATACCTCGGGCCAGCCATGATGTAGATGAGTTTGTTCATCTAAACAGAATTTGAGAAATGTAGCATTACATCACTTGCTCACCAATGGATGCTCTGCAGTGAATGGGTGTTGTCAGAATGAAAGTCTAAATAGCTGATAAAACATCAAAATAATTACCACAAGTAATCCACACAACTCCAGTAAAGAGAAAAGCTGTGTTTGTAAGAAACAAATTCACCATTAAGACAAATTCAAATTGTGGCTTCGGATACTGCCCTACTATATAGTATGTGAAAAACAGTATGCGATGGGAGTAGTATGTCCGAATTCATAGTATTCAAAAAACAGTAGGCGAGAAGTACCCGGATGACCTACTGCTTCCGGCTGAATTCTCCAATACGCATATGATGGACAGTTTACTATCAATATTCAATAGTCAATATTAGAAAATTTGCGGAAACCGGAGACATGGCTATTTTGTAGAGTAAAGTTAATGTTACCTCAGAGAAAAACGTTGTTCATTGTCGTTCAACTGCACTTGTTTAAAATAATCAAAATGCCTGACCTGTCAATATATATATATATATATATATATATATATATATATATAAATACTATTAATTATTATTAATAGCAATTATTTATATTAGCTGCCAGTAGTAACTGTAGCAGAATTGCCATCAACTAAT
>JAUMHR010000076.1:7419300-7432744 GCA_032361145.1 Enteromius fasciolatus
ATTGGTGGATCAAGATACAAATTAGAACAGATTCTTAAAACACTGAACATTGCAGAGATATCAACATATGAGATACACTCTCAGTTAGATTCCTTAGGTATCAAACACGAAATGGATCTGGCAAGGTGATGTTTAGATCACATGTTTTTCGTGTTTTGTATAAGCCTAAAACAGATATTTCCTGAAAAATTATTCCTCAATTCTGATTGGTTGATTGGAATGTTGTTCTTGTACTTGGTGAACTCACACTCACCGGTATGAGGGGCTGTCATGCACAGGACACTTTTGTACAGTACCAGTCACCTTGTCAATTTTTTTTCAGGAGCTAGTGAGCATTTCCTTTCTCCATGAGTGGCTGTGCTTGGCCTGAGGGAAACCTAATGATCCTCTGTCTCTTCTGGTTTGTCATGTTGTCTACACCCCTCCCTAGCTTCACCAGAAACCAAAGCCTTCCCTGCACCATTTCCAGCTGAAATGCTGCAAATTCTGCCCTCCCTGTGCCCTTGAAAAACAGGGCAGTTCAGTTTAGTTCACTAGCAGATAACAGCACATTGCATTAGCAACACATTTTCTTCATCCTTCAAAAAGAATCGTTTTCTGTTGCAGTGTTTTTTGTAGTACATGCAGTGGCAGTTTTAGGCATGGACGAACGGGGCAGCCGCCCTGGGCGGTATTTGTTTATGACACGTGGGGGGCGGCACAAACACTTCATTGTGCCCATAAGCGGTTTTCTATTATCTATCATACCTGTGACTATGGCGTTCAAATCTAGCGCACATAAAAGAACTAAACGAACAGTATCTGCACGCGGAAAACTATTCTCGCCAGGGAGCATTTCTGCACTGCGAGAGCACAGAACACTATGTGCGTGCAAAAATGCGCTCTCACGAGAATGGCACAGGTATAAAACATGAAACATAATGAATAGTCCAGTCATTTCAGTAATTGAATACAATTTTAATACTATATTTACTATAATTAGAATAATATAAATCCGTTTTTGACATTATATCTTCATATCACACATTTAAGCCGATCTTTTAAAAAAACATACACTATCCACCTTCACAGCGCCAAACATCAATGAATTATTGCTACAGAATTTTCATATCTGACAATTTCATATGGATGAAAAGTTTTGGGATCATTATTTTTTTGGCAGCGGCTATTTACACAGCATTTTCTAAAATTTATACCACTTATTGCAAGTGACAATTATCTGCACCTCAGTTTTGAAGTGCATTATAAAACAGAATGCAACTTTTTGAGTTTAAATGTTAATTTTAATTCACATTTTTAAATAGACGCCATGGTTGACACCTTTATTGGGAAAATAAAGCCCTCTCTAAGCCTAACCAATATTTTATTTTGAACTTTTTGATTATGTCCTTCATTTTTATTGAAAATAAATGTGTTTTTTTTTATGTTATTTGACATGTTTTTGTGTGTGTGTGTGTGTGGGGGGGGGTAATTTTTGTGTGTGTGTGTGTGTGTAATTCAATGTAGAACTGCCACTGAGTACATCGTGAGAACAAAATGCCCTAATTTCACTTTATTCCAAGAGAGAGACATTTTTTAGCTTTCATCTGGAGACAAAAAAAAATGGTAAATGCGTAAGTGCCTCGAATTGGCGTTGTTAGTCGAGCTCAGATATGCACATTTAAATGTGCTTATTACTTCCATTCTGCTCATTTCAACTGTCTGACTGCACTTAATTAAATCGGATTGATTAGACCTTTCCTAGACGTCCCCCACAATCAAGTAATTATGACAAATAGAGGAGTTGATACAAACTCAGGGTCTGAGGACTTCTCTTCGACTAACAGAATAGTCCTGGTGTCAACTTGTGCCAATGCAGAAGACAAGCACGTCACATTATGGAAATCTTGCGGCCGTTCGGTGACGAGAGAAAAAGCACAGGGGGACATTCACACAGAATGCATTTTAGCATTGTACGATGCGTTTTCATCGTTTGTCTGTAAACATGCACTAGACAAACACCTTTTACTGCTGCACTCATGTCTTTTTCAGCCCATCTCTCACATGACACAGTGTTCTAAAAATGCAGCACTCAAGTATAACTGTTATAAAGCACGTCTTATACATTGTTCAAAACAAGAGCAAGTTCTGTGCGAGTGACTGCTTATGGTTTTAAAATCAAATGTACATTTCCGTAGCACTATTTTCTAATCGGTTAAAACATATATGCTGAATGGACGTCTCTGACGCTGACACTAGCTTCATTGCAGGCCTAAAGGTTTGAAATGACATTTACATGACATTTACGCTTTCACTGCAATGTTTTGCAATTGTTTTTTTATGTAAACGTATTTTGGCAATGCTAATCTTTCATGGCAAAAGACAGTTGTGTTAAAGTCATCACACTAAGCTATTACAGTAGGTAGCACAGTTTTGTCAGACATTGCAGTATTGTAATTATAACTGAAAAATATAATAAAAACACTACAGGAAAAAAAACAGTAAGTTCCCATACTATATACAGAGAAAATAAACAATGTTCAATTATCAAACCACATATTTCATGTTATTTTACAGTAAAATGCTGTTAATTGTACAGTTTTTGTAAGAAATAATAACAAATTAATGTATAATTTACAGTCAAAGCACCTTATGTGTTTTAGTATATACTTCAGTTTGTGGAAAAGCTACATGTGATGAAATTTGATTCTTCATGTGGCTTCCTGTTTTACCATCTGCAATATTATAATGGTTATCATATGTTTTTTTCTGTATAATTTACAATTTGTATTGTAAATGTGTTTACTGTATTTTTCTGTATTATTGTTTAAATTATTGTTCTAAATCTTCATAATACAAATACACAGATCAAAATGTTCACCAAACCTGAACTTTTTTAACACAGCGGAATGAAAGACTTCAAAACATGAGCTTGTTTTTGCGATTTCTTACTGTACATTCATATTCACATGCATATAAACTGAAGTCTGTGTTGTGTAGTGGAGATTAAATGGGAAGCAAAATCGTTCACAAAAAGATTCAAAATGTTTCACAATCCAATATACCCAGAAACTGCAGTCAAATGCTTCGTTCATTTAGCAAAAAAATGGAAAGAAAGCATAACTGAGAGCTCCTGAAAGACTCATGAGCCATGAAAGAGTAACACCTGAACCTCACAGATCCTAAGAGTTTAGTCAAAGATTCAGTTATTTTTATGATAACTGATACAAAATGTAAAATTTCTCTTGTCATGAATGTACAGCTTTGCTTGAGCACTTTTGATGCACGCTGCTTTTGATTTTTTTTGTGCTAAGAGGCTTTGAAGGATGTTTATTGTTCCCAAAATGAAAACCGCCCTCTGTTCAGCATCCTTCAAATTTATGATTAAACGTTAATGTTGAGGATATTGACAGGGCAGTTTGCACGACAGAATAAAAGAAAGGATGGTTTGGCAAAACCAGAGGGATAAAAAGTTCCCCCCTAGGAACCGTTGAGTTAATATTGTTGCTGAAGTGTTTCGGCAGCTTTGATTGCAATTTTGAGAGGAAATTATCTCACTGGGGGGGTGGCATTGTCCAACTGTGAATACTATTCACATTAATACAATCTCTCTCTCTCCTCGCTCTACATTCCCTCTTTCATTCTCGTGTTTTGTCCTAGTCAGACTCTGATAACATCCAGCTGGAGAAGCATGATGATGTGACTAAGTGTTGCATGCCTCGGATATTGACCGCATTCATAAATTGAGCTCTTTGTAGAAGCTCTCTCCTTATCTCCCCACTGCACAGCTCTTGCTGCATGAAACGGTGCGATCCACCAGACCAGAGAATAAAAGCTATCTGATAAGAGGCCGAGTGCTTCTCTATCAATTCATTCATCCTTTGCAGCGATGTTTGCCTTCATTGTTTCACACACTCCACGTGTGGCTGGGTGCGTATGGTCAGACGCGAGTTATGTTTGCAGCAGCATCTTAACCTTGGCCCCCTTACAAACCCGAAAGGTTGTGCTCAACAAAACGCACTCAATGGTGTGAAGAGTTCATTTTTGCAGTCTTTTCTGCCTTCCCCCAATTGATTGGACAATAAGCGAATGATCTCTTTGTGAAAATGACTCTCTCAAAAGTGGCACGGACACTTGGCATTCATATTCATTTAATTACCGAGTGCATTATTACCTTCAAAGCATTTTCCACCCTTCTAATGTAAAGGCTTTTCAATGATTCTGATGACATTTCCTTTCATAGGCGACTGCGCCTCCAGAAATTGCTCAGGCTGTCTTTGACAGCTCCAGTCTCTCTGCTCACATGCCTGATCAGACAAATCAGTCTTGCCTTAGTTGCAACGCCATCGTAATGACACAACCTGATCACACCACCTTCCCAGTAACTAGCATTATCACTCCATCGCTTGCTGTTGTCTAGATCTTTCTCTTTTTTTGTTTGAAAGAATGTAGTAGGATTTTTAAAACAACCTTGAGCTTTATAAATTTAACTAGTAATTGTCACAGTCCAGCTAATTAAACAGCTCCACACATGTAAATCATGATTTATTTATAATATGCTGTGATAGCAGACAAGTGTTTTTAGTTCAATGCCAAATGTTGGGAATTGAATACTAGCTTAATTCTTTACCGAAACAGTGGCATATACACTGTATGTTTTTAAAGCTGGGAAAGAGTAAGCATTATGGCACAATAATATAGTATTATTTCATATTTTTATCAAATGACCTGTGCTGAAAACTGTATATCTAAGTAAAAATATATTACTGTACATATTTCAATCAACTTACATGCATTAATTTATGTCAACACAATTCATTTTTATGTGTTAAATAATCTTTAAAGTAACAATTACCGATTGCTACTTTTTTATGATATTTGGTTAATTCAGTAAATAGCTGTTTATTTATTGATTGATTTTCCATCATTTAGTCATTTTTTTGAGTTAAACTAAATAAAATTATTATTATTTTTTTTGTATTTTTAGTTAATGTGTATTTTATTTAGAAATTAAATCTATTTTGCACTTTTAACACTTTTATTAAAATTGAACTTTTAGTCTAAACAAATATGTTTTGTGTAGAAACTGCAGGATACAGTATTCCATGCAAAAACATGAAGCATTTTGTTGACCATCAAATATAAACAACACCCAGAGGTCAAAATAGGACTGCTGCTGTTCGTAGCATACAGTATCTTACCTGCAGCCCATCTGCGCTCTTCTGCACATGCTTTCAAATGCATTTCCTACAAGTGGGGGGAAGGTAGAGAGTCTTCAAATGTGAGCCATTTCCTCCACCAGACAGCAGATAGACGACAAAGGTCTACGATGAGGTGGAGATGAAGCATTTGTAAAAGGTTAAGCAGTGATCCGTGACAAAAAGCTCTTTTCTACATAGTTAAAGCCTGACATCCGATAATGGAGGGACAAGGACAGTGATGTACATGCTGCTATGGGAAGTGTCCTCGTTTCTGAGAGCAAAATTAGCTTTTAATGTTAAAATGAAGAAAAAAAAAAAGTTATTAAAAACAGGGTATCTGTACAATTACACAGGCTGAACCCAATTTGCCCGTCGCTGTAATTAATGCACTATTGATCAACTTCAATTGGCACTTTGATGTTAGACGAGTTTCTTAGCTAATAGATTAAAACGCTAATGATATTGTGTTCAAAGAAGCAGACCAAAGCTGATCAAATATGCTATTATTCGAAGCAATTCACATTTACTAAAAAGGTTGCTGTGCATGTAGGCATACACATGCTTTTAATTGGAGTTTTTAATTAACAGTAGTTACTAATTGTAGTTAAGACGCTCATTTGATATGTAGACATTGCTGCTCTCAGGATAATTGAAGCAATGCCAAGCTTAACTGGGTAAAGACATTCCCATTCAAATCAAACAAAAGTTAGAATCCTCCATGGTTACCATAGCTACCGCAACCACTGTCTCTATTAGATATCCACTAAGGCCTCGCCAAGGTCATAGAAATAAACAAAGCTCTCACATTAAATGTTTGTGATTACTCAGTGATGAAAAACTGCAGATAGACTCTTTTATTCACGGAATCTATTGCTGAAACGTTGTCTTTATATGAACACTTAGACATGTGTGTTCATGCTGTGTTTAAGTATTGAAAAATTACGGTTTACATAAGCAGTTGTGATATGAGTGTGTGTTGTGTGGGGGTTGGTGGCTGGGTATGGTGCCGTGATGACCTTTCCGTTGTCACTTTTAGTGTTGTGACCTGACTGTACTCATTAAAACCAGTGTAACGGATCATTCCCCCTAATTGTTTTTGTTGACAAATTAGTCCTCAGACTCGAGGCTTCCATAGAGCCTGCAGCAGAGCTCCGGCTAATGACAGATTCACTGTGTGCGAGGATATACTGCGGTCTGTCTGTGTGTGTGAGAGATACAGAAAAAGCTCTGTTCCAAAACCTAGAAAGCTGACTTACTGCCTATATAGTAGACTAAGACTTGTTGCCTTGCTGCTTTATCTGGCAATGACTTCGCAGACAGTGTTTGCGCACTGAGGCACTTCACAAAACTGATTTTGGACATGCTTCTGAGGCAGCGTAACGGTTTAATGATCTACAGCTAAATAGAATGAGCTTCAGTGCTAATTAAGCAAATAATCACACTAAAGTTCACACTAAAAAAACGATGACCGTAAAGATAAATATAAGATAATTATATAAACATCCATACCAGTTTATGTTAAGCTCTTGTCTGCCGCTTTAAATATTCCCGCTCTTTATAGCATGATTGGCTGTAGATGTTTTTAGCGTTCATCAGCTCTGAAAGTGATTCCAACAATAATTGCTCTTATCATTATAGCTGCTGTGTGGACTCTGCTATGCTTTATTTTATTTCTTTATTAATTTTTATTTTTGCAAGTGTAGACAGTATCACTGATTCTAATGGGTTCTGTAGTTCTATAGTCACGTAGCGCTGAGCTGCTCTCATCCGGCGTATGGTGTAAGGAAGCATCCTAACTAACCTAACGAATTTAAAATGGATTTCAATAGAATTTGCCATCAGCTTGTTGCTAAACTAATCACACAAAACATAAAAATGCTGCATTTTTAGTTAAGATTTTCATTTAAAAGAACAGCATTTTAATTTTAATTAATTAAAGAATCCTGAAAAATATTTAATAATTAAAATATTAATTACATTTATAATCATAACACATTTTTCTTTAGCAAATCCGCTTTAAAATGATTTCTGAAAGATAACGTGACATTGAAATCGAGTAATGGTGTTGAAAATTCGGCTTTGCAATCTCAGGCTTGAGTTTTTTGTGTTTGTGATTTTTCTTTAGTATTTGGGTAAAACAAGGTATCTTAGTAGGCAGCATGATTAAGTTTCCTACCTTTTGGAACAGCTTTTACATATGTTGCCTTAAAGTGGTGCCTCAGTAGGCGGCTAAATAGGTTTTCGCACAGAGCATCTGTGCCTGGTTTATTTTGCTGAAATAAACTGCACCTTTTCTGTGCTTGTCTAAAGGACAGTAATGATTATTTATTTGTGAGGGGTTGGTGTACAACTCTTGGGGTTTTGAAATCATTGGTATTCAACACAGGAAGCTGTGTGCATTTTTCTATCCTCCCGCTCTGCTTCAACCTTGCCCCCACTCCACTACGCATGAAGTCACTCTATGTTTCTCTCTCTCTCTCTCTCTCTCTTGCATCCACCTGTTCCATGGTCCAGTGGAGGGCTGTGAATGCTATCAGGGGAGAGTGTGGTGCGGTGCAGCCTGCCTGGCTCTAGTCCATCACGGGTGCACTCAGGCTACTTTCCAAGCCCGCCAGAGCCGCGCTGCAGCGTATCGGGAGCCCAGCTGCAGACCCAACTGCCGCATTACAGCATGACGGATGGCTTCATATCAGGTGTTTAAACCGAGTGGCCGCTCCATCTGTTGAAGGATTTGGGAAGTCTGGAGTTCCTGTGTGATGAATGGTGAGAAGTGATGCTGCCAATCAGGCCTACCTTTGGCAGTGTCGCTCTTCTGCTGTCTGACTTTTCTCTTTTCTTTTCCTCAGCCAGCGACAGCTCTCTCCTCCCATACAAAGTGTCTGTTTTCTTTGCTTCTCTTATTCTGTTTCTCCTGTCTACTATTGAGGAAGAAATACCATGGTGAGTTTAAAGTGATGTTTCACCACGATTGTGTCATCATTTTCTCACCCTCATGTTGACCCAGACTGGAATAACTTTCTTCCATGCAACAATTTTTGATGAATACCCTGGACAATCTTTAAAAGTTAATAGAAATTGGGAGACAACACACACACACACACACACCAAAAAAAATATGATTGTTTGATCCATTTTGCAAAATCTATTTGAATGATTTGTTCACTCACTCAATAGCTCAGAAGAAACAGTTAACAGCCTACTGAAGTGAAAAATAATGACTTTTAGTCTGTTCTTCACACAAAGCTATTGTATGACTTTAGAAAATTTGAAATATAGTACACAAATCGTTTTGGCTACTTTTATGAAACTTTAATCATACTTTTATGGTGCCTTTTGAAGTCTGACAGTCCCAGTCCTCGTTAACTTTCATTATACTGAGTGGCCAGGAGTGGCTATTCTTCAAAAATTCACCTCGTGTTCCATGGAAGAAAAGAAAGTTATATCGTTTTGGAACGACATAAGGGTGAATAAATAATAACAGTATTTTCGGTTTTGGGTGAACTTTTCCATTAATTGTAGAGTGTGGGATGTCTCTAGACTCCAGCACTCTGCTTGTGAGTCAGATGTGTGCTTTGCACATGAATTGTCTGCAGAGCTCATTTGGTTCCGATGGCTACTGTGTAGCCACCATCATGTTAGAGTCAGCCAAGTCTAGTTTCACCTAAAAACTTGTATTAAATTACCATTATGTTCTTAGCAGACCCTTTCTCAGCAAAGCAGCTTACAAGTACCGCACTCAGAATCAGATTCACAAAGCCTTTAAACCACGGAAGTCTAAGAAGTCTAATAAAACTGGTGATATTTTATATAAAAAGTTTGCAACTCACATATACATTTTATGATTTATTATGACAATTATTTTGACAAAATACACACTATTTAATTGGATCAAAGAGAAAGATTATTCTATAGCAGGTCAGTTCTAATCATTGGACTGTGACAAACCTTTAGAAATTCACTACTACTCTCAAAAGGTAATAACTCTATAATAAAGTTATAACTCATGACTCTATACTTTTCAGCTGTTGTTACCAATTCCTCTTACTTTTCAAACCCCTCCACTCCAATGCCTGAAGACATTTTTTTTTCAATCAATTAATGGATGAAATCAAGTCCTGCATTTTACAACTTTAAATATTCAATTTCATTCTCAAATACATCAGCTTACAGAATCAAAATATGACTAATAATGCTATAAGTTTTGTGTCTGTTGAGAACCTCATAACATTTTGCTTCATTTGATTTATGTGAATTGAGGTAGGCCAAGCCTGTAAACACAAGCTGAAAATACTCCCTTGTTAAAAACCTATTTGTTGATATCCCTTTCCACTATGGTGATTCATTTATGGTGATGTCTTCTCCTGGTGCAAACAAACACTTCTGTGCCAACAGTGGGCCTTGGCTACCTTAGATCATACTTTTCTAATGCGTTTGTGTGTGCGTAGCGGGTGTCCTCATATGTACTGTATGCCAGAGTGTGTTTATGCTTCCTCTTTCTGGCTTCTTAATTTGTCTGCTTTACAGACAGTAGGCTTCTTCTGATGTGTGGGGAATCCATTTGACTGAGAGCACTTTCAGTTGTTGAAACAAGGCAGGTCTGGGCAAATCAATACACTGTCTTTCATTCTCATGGCACGGCGATGGGGACATATTTCAAGGAGCGTGGTTCAGAAAGACTGTGTGAGTGTGTATGTGTGTTTATACATCTGTGACTGACAGGCAGGGCAACGTTACACTTCATATATCTTGTCTGTCAACTTTTATTGCCGATGGGAGCTGGGCTGGTTGAAGGCACTGAGATCTGTTTTTCACATGTGTGCACTTCAAAAAGAACTGTACAGATCCCAGCACCCAGAGGACGCTCCCAGATCCACCAACTTCAGCACTGAGAGACTTATATATCTGCCACTTTGGCGCTATCTGTCTTATGAGATACCTGAGGGCAGAACTGTGCTGTATTGCTTCCCTCCATATTTTCATTTACACAAAGAGAGGTCTGTTGGTTGATTCATCTGAGGAATTGTCTTTTTTTAAAAAAAAAAACAAGAAGCAAGTGCAAAGGCAAGTGTGATTTGCTAATTTAAGGAAAAAAAGAAGGAGTGAAAAATCATCTAGTAATATATGGCCTTCTGACAAGAACATGGTTGGAGGTGAAGCTCTGGAGAACGGCCCGCTAATTACATTATCGGTAGAAGCGCTTGTCAATTTCTTCCCACTTAGATTCTCCCCTTCACTCTCAGGAAGTGAGAGCAGCCAGACGGAATTTGAATTCAATAATATGCCAAGTGAACCATGAGCCTGTCGTACAGATGCTGCAGTGGAAAGAAAAATCTCTTATACATTAAGTCATGACTTTTGCAGGAACCATTTTGAGTTAACTTGTGTATCCTTGTCAATAATAAATCCATTTCATTTGCTTAGCAAAAGATTGGACAGTGCAAATCAGAACTTTAAATGAGCAAAACAGGACACAACGGCAAAGTGTGCACTTTCAGCTGATATTGACGTTATTTTCCATTAAGGATAATAGCAACTCTGATGGAGGATTAAACTGCACCAGGCACTCTGGAGTTTTAAAGGTTTTAAAAATCCAATATTTCATTGAGTTTACTCTGCTTTTATTCTGTTATTTTGTTTTGTGCTCTTTATTGACTAAGAAGATGTCTATATATTTTTTTTAATGTTTTTTTTTCCAAGAGTTCATAGCAGAAATACTACACAGAGAAAATTATTTTAAATTATAGGTTTTGCAGGTTGTCTGAAATTCATTTATTAAAGAAATAGTTCACCCAAACATAAAAATTGTTATCACTCACTCACCGCCAAATTGTTCCAAACCAAAAACTTGTTACATTTCTTTCTTCTGCTAAACACAGAGGAAAATATGGGAAAATGTGGGAAACTGAACAGTTGTAGCCATTGACTTCAATTGTGTGTTTTATGTTTTTTTACTATGAAACTTAGGACAAGCAGCTGTTTGCGTCATCATTCTGAACCTTTCATTCCTTCAAAAGAAAAAATCGCTTTAATTTGTTCCTCAAAACACCAGCTAAATTAATAAATCAGTGTCACATTATTGACTTTTGCTGTTGTTTTAGATCTCCCAGACAGTGTCTTGATTGCATGCATGCCACAGGTGGCTGACCGGTAGGTGGGGAAATGCAGGAAGTCTGTGTGGCTGTTTGTGTGTGTCAGGCCCAGCATGTTTTTCCCTCAGCAGAGGCGAGGTATCCTGTATGTGTGCGGCCCGTCGCCCAGGGCGGCTAACTTTCAGGAACCCCAGCGGCAAAAACAGCACTGTGTGTTTCCTGGTCTCTTGTGCTGTTATCAGTGGACACGGCACCCGTTTGTGCCCCTGCAGGTTTCCTAAACCACCATCCTTTTTGCCCCTGGTGTCAAGATGTTGCCCTATGATTGCCACAAGAAGCTTTTCTCTAACGCACACTGTGCACAAAAGAGATCGGATTGAGTCCTTGTGATAACAGAGGGTAGGGTCTGTTTGTGCTGATCTGACATGAGCGTGTTTCATTCAGCTGGCGGCTTGCAGGCTCCCAAATTGAGAGGCGTCTCAGCAAGTTGTCTTTGTCTGAGAGGAACAAAGAGTCAAACCTGCACATCACAAACTAGTGAGAGAAGTTTTGTCAGAGTTCCAGACTTTTTATGATCTCTGAAAAACTTAACTTGTCAAATGAGAAAATAAATAACAAGAATTAAGCTCAATCTTTGCATGAATTGCGTGAATATATCCTCATTTTTTAGCTGTAACAAGAGGAAAACATTGTTAACATGAGTACAAGACATCATATTTTGAGCTCCGGCCAAGTAAATGCTAGTTGCCAGAATGATTTCATAATCTTGTTGCAGTCCCTTATTGTAAAAGAAACCCCTCCAGAATATACATCTCACTTGCAACGCATGGGTCGAGTTGGGGTTAAAAGCGAGATTTGGGAGAGGTAGTCTGCGACGCATTAACTTCATGAACAGCGTCTGTGTGAAAGAGGCTGTTATCATCGGGCTGTAAACGACGCTTCTGCTTTTCCTGGCTCGGCAGGCCGAGATGAAGTCCAGATGGTCGGGGAAGTGTTTGCCCAAGGATGTAACCAAATATTCCAGATTGAGGGGGGGACCAAATGTAAAAGTTGAAGAAGGGGTCATTGAAAAACTCATATTGATTGACTACAAATCTGTTTTTTTTTGTTGGGGATCTCTATGGCCCTATTTACACCTGGTATTAAGGTCTTAGGTGATCCCATCACAAGTGGTCAGCTGAGAAACATCGCCGTTTACACTTGTACCTACCCTGTCTTCTTTGTACATTTTCTTTACAGCTTGCTGTGGGGAGGAGTACCTGTACTACCTGAAGAACATTTATTATTTAAGTCTGAAGTACTTTAGTTTTTCAAAGTATTTAGTGAAACGCATGGCCTGTCTTTAATAGCATACGTTATGTTTGATTTAATTTATTTTTGAGAAACTAGTTTCCACTGCAGAGTGAAAAAAATTCTATATTTATATGAAATATTCTATTTTTATTTCTATATTCTTCTTAATATCGCACGTGCAGCTTAATAGGCTTATATCACAGTGTGCTTTATTTTTTCTTTTAAATATTCTCACAATTACCTTTTTTTCAGTTTTTACTTTTAGGTGGAAACAGCTTCCATAATAGACCTAGCACTCTCCAAACAGATGTTTACACAAGGTGTAAATGGGGCCTATGGGTCAGTGTTTGCTTTAAGTTAAAGCAAGCTCAAGCTGTGTGTGAGAGAGAGAGAGAGAGAGAGAGAGAGAGAGAGAGAGCGTATCACAACAAGCCGTATCGCTATCAACACCTTCGTTTCTCGTACAACCTCTTTTATTCCGCTCTATTTGGAGTTTATCCCATAAACCTGTACACGTTTATATCCAGATGCCTATTGTGTCATGCTCCGCCCACCGCTAGAGAAAGCCCCGCCCACTCTGCACCTGGGTTTCCCGCCGAAGCTCGCCGACTAGAGGCAAAGGACCACAGCTTCTCCACGCAGCCGGGCAGGCGTTAGAGGCTCCTCGGAAGAAACCGTTTTCCTCATTATTTCGCTGTTCTCCAAATGTTTCTGACTCTTGTCGCGCACTAGGATCAAACGTTTTTGTGTGTTTCGTGTTCACGTATTCGGACATTTGAAGGAACACGGCGCGTTAAATGAGTTGAGCTCAAGACACACACAGCATCCTCCTCTCGTCAGGTTGAGCTTCATCCGAGCTCACCCAAGTACACACTGGAGCGT
>JAUMHR010000076.1:7438537-7455466 GCA_032361145.1 Enteromius fasciolatus
GTGAAGAAATAGACTTTAGACATTACATGACACTTGAGATAAAAAAAGCACTCAAAACAGAAATACTGACATTATAAATCAGACGAGGACACACGTTCTGAACTGTTATAAAGCAAAATACCTGAAATGCACCTGAAGGAATCAAAATCAAGTCTAAATTTGAATAGAATCAAATCTAATTGAATTGCGAAATCCGTATCAATAACCAGCCCTACTTTCAGCTATTACTGCATTCTCAGTTTACATGGAGCACAGATACATTAAGGACTACCTTTTTCTGTAATTTATGGCATCAGAGTGGGAATCTGTCAGCCGTATCTGTTCAGTCACTAATGTTTGATTCATGGGCCGCTCACGCCCATTAATTTTGATTTATGGATTCTGATATGTATTTATGAAAAGGGCACCCACTCGAGTGCAGCCTCTGTGGCCCAGTAAAGAGGAGTGTAATTAAGATTTGTTTTGAGCCTAGAGGCTCGACTCCTTCAAGAGCTATGGATCAATAGGCAGAGACAGTAGACCGCTGTGTGTTCACTACACATATTGACACGCTCAGTCAATTAGAGCTCCCGAGAAAAGCAGAGAGCAAGCGAGCAGAAAGACGGGGAGAACAAGACGGATCGGTAGAATTGTACTCACCGCTCACACGTTCTGAATAAATGAAAAAAAAAGGTATGCAATTGTGTAACGCTGTGATTTTCCAACGCACACAATGCCATATGGTGTGCATTCATTAAAACGTCTATAGATTCTTACACCGCTAGAGAAAATAACACCTGGTATTCAATAGCTTCTTCATAAACTGAGTATACAGACTTCTTCGAAAAAGAATTTGTGTGTTTTCTTGTCTCTGGATTAGTCCAAATTGTATTGAGGCTATAGTTTGGGCTTCCTGTTGTTGGCAGTTAGTGTCACAGACACTGTGGTGGGACAATACCTCTGTGGTGTAGCACACTAGAAGATTGTGTTGTAGTTGAATGATCAGCAGGTGCCTTCGAGATAAACGCTCCGTGTCAATTATTTCTAGAAGAGGTGATTCATAAGACGGGGCTGAAGTGTAGAAGTAGAGGAAGATAGAGCCAGGGGGAGCAGGTAAAGAGGAGCATGCGCCCGGGTGGATGAACCTCTTCTTTTTCAATGCGGCTTCACATAAAAGAGTCATTTTGTTAAACGTCCGTTGCATCTAAGCTTTTGTTAGCCATGAATGGAGGGGGCACCCCTGGCGCATTAAAAGTGTTTGTAGCAGCAGAACGAATGGGGAATTGCGCTGAATTACTTGACATTATCTCCCCATGTTACCATCATCGCTATTGGAAAGACTAAATTAGGCGTTTTAACACAAAAGTCAAAATATACCGATATATGAAACACTATAGACCAAGACGATAATGCACTGATAATTACTCAATAGCTTATTTAAACATAATGCTCTGATTTACAGCAGCTAAGACCTTTCCTGTCAAACAAGGTTCCTCTCTCGTGTACAGACTTCGTAGAAGCCGTGGAATGGAAATGAACCTTGTCTCAGATCCTGTTTATGGCCGTATGGATGTGAGCATGTTTTTTTTAAACAGCTGGGAAGGAATTCACCCTGCCAGGAGCCATTCCTGGTCACTCAGGACTTCCGCCATTAGCAGCACGGCTCCACTGCACGCACATGACCACAGAATGAACCCACAGATGGGCACTGGCCTCGGCTGCCACAGACCTCCGACATGCCAGTCATGTTTCAGACCCCTCCGAAAGAAGATACTGAAGAAGATCAACAAAGCTGATCAAGTCCAGCAAAGTGATGTAGCTCTTATGGTTATTATGTGACTTGTGTGCTGTGTTGTGGATCTTTATGGATCGGTAGGGTATGAGTTGAGGGGGTCAGGAGAGGAGGGCAGTGAGTATTTGGGAATAATTAACATTTATGCAAGTGGCACAGCCTCTAAGGACCTGAGATTCTGAAGATGTTTGTATTAGGGATGCCCCAATATGAAAAATTCGAGACGATTATTTTCATGGTATAGCTATGTCTAAAAAAATGTAAGAATTGCATTAAAACTAAAAACACTACATAGCAATATTAATATTTTTAGGACAAGAAATGTATATTTTTAAGGCTTGCTAAAGATTACATCTAACAATCTTTTTTAATGATTATATATTAAATTGGAGTGTTACTGACTGATGTGGATAAATTAAAAAAAAAAATTGCTGATATGGTACTGATATACAGTATCATGCATTGCATTTAGATGGACAATGAAATTGACTGTTAATATGGTGCATTTTGGTTTTACAGATTTTATTTTGATTTCTGAATATTACTGGTTTTAATGTGATCCATGCACATTTTCTGCTGTGTTGACTTTTGGAAAACATAAACCAGTAGGAGCAATTTAGGCATTGTTTGAGTCCCACCCAAATTTGTTTTTGCAGTTTTTGGTTGGAAATTTATACCGCATACGTCATTTCATGTTGACTTTAATACTCGTAATTGCTTGAGTTTGCATGAGTTTTGGCAGAAAAGTTCCTGAACAATGTATCCAAGCATATATAGGGCTACGTATGGACTGGAATAGCATTATGTGGTATTTCACAGCGCTGTGGTCTCTCTCTGATTTATTTCTTTCAAAATACACTTCAGCGCCAGTGTTTTTAAATAGCTACACGTTGCGGCGAGCAACACAGCTATGGCAAAATTGAGACCCCTATCCGAATAGAAAAGGGTCTCATGGAGCAATAAAATGGCAGTGCGTATAAATCCATCTTGCCTTATAAGGTCAGAAATGTTTTAAGTTTTTTCAGGGCAGTTGTGTGTGCCAGTAATTGTTCTCCCATCTGTCTTAATGTGTCTTTATCAACATCTGGTTTTGTAAGCTATACTTCAGTAACAAGTATCCGTTATGTGTCAAGGGTTCCCAGTCCTGCTAGCACGATTAGCCTAGCCTTGACTACTGCTCCGAGTGCAGTGCCACATATGCTTGCCATTACTCCATACCATTCACAAAATGTAATAACTTTTTAGGGGAAAGATGTGTGCATGCGCCTGTTTTTCTTCTTCTCTTCACTTTTTCCATAACTGTAAAGAATTATTTTGGTCTGGTTTTAATGTTCCCCTGGTGACTGGACAAATTACTGGCTCGCAGGACGTTCAGGGCTGCATGAGTGAAATGTGAATGGCTCATCCCTTTAAGCGCAGCCCTGTCTGCACCTCCCGGCACACCTTACCAGCACAGAACGCAAGAAAGAAGTCGTCCAGCCGTCTCGTTTGGCGAACGAAAGGAGATGCGTCTGTAACGAACCCATCCCATGCTCTGAGGCTCTGAGCTCAGGAACGTGCGCAAACTTTGGCAGTGATGCAAAGATATGATCTTAATCTGCTATTTCCTCTTTGGCAGTATTAAATTGTCCACATAATAATTCACAGCTGCACTGGGATCAAATATAATGGTGCAGCTGCAATTTTATGTTTGCGAATTTTAACTGTTCTTTCTTTCTGTCTCACCGTCTCCTTCCAGCCCCGCCTCCTCCAGGCACCATATGGGAGATGCTGCTGCAGTCAAATGAAGGGGGTTTGTGCTTTGGATATGGTGCAGAGTCATGTGCAGCTTGATGGTTAGATTGTGTTGCAGTTGCGAGCGCTGCAGCGTGTGCTCTCAATAGAGGGATTAGGAGCTTGTGGTGGTTTCATTCACCCTGAGACACTTAATTCCAAACATTTCCGTCCTCCAGAGACCTAATCGCATCTAAATTTTGCATTGGCCAGGTCACGGTCTGAATGCTCAACCTTTTATACCTAAAGCTACCCCTGCTGTATTTTTGTTAGCGATGTGTGAACCTGTATATTTTTTTTAAATTGACTTGTCAGGGAGCTGTCTGAATGAGACGTTGAGTAGCGGTAGTTCACACAAAAATAAAAAATGTTGTCATCATTTATTCACCCTCGTTTCAAACCTTTGCACCTGTTTGTCTTTATTTTTGTTTTTTAAATAAAAGACGCAGAAGATATTCAAACTATTAATTATTGTAGACTATGGACCCTTTTCACATGCCTTTAATGAATTGTTTAATAATCAGCAGCATCGTAAATACTCAAAAGTTTTTCATATTTGTATTTTTTTAAATGTATGTGCATTGTGACACTATTCTTTATATTGCTTTATAAAAACATGTTTAGGCTAATGCAAGAGTGTTTCTAATGCAGCGTCTATGGAAAGGAAGGTAAATTTGACATTGTTCTATCTTTTAACTGCTGTTATCAGTCTCTCAATTATTTATTTTTTATAACACCATTGGGGAGTTTTCCTTTTGCTATTTGAATATGTAAATGCAAAAAATTATATATTAACCAAACTATAATGACTATGATGATGATTCCACTGCTGAGAAACATTGAAATGTGGAAAGGGTCCATTATTATAGCATATTATATACAGTAGCATATATTATAGCATTTATTAATTTTTTTAATTGAAATTTTAAATTACATTTCTTTTATAATTTTTTATTTTGTTGTTTAAGTTTTAGTAATTTCACATGTATATAATTTTTTTTATTTCTATATAGTTTTAGTATTTTTTTGTATATATAAACTGTATAAATACATTAAAACAAATAACACAAATATCCCTTTTTATTATTATTATTATTATTATTCCTTTATTTAACCAGGGGAATCATATTGAGACTAGAGTCTCTTTAAAAGCAAGGTAAGCGATTTTTCAAAAAAGCTCAGTCGGCCCGAATACCAAAACAAACTTGTCTACAGCAAACGCAGCACCGGTTTAAAGGCCAAAGTTTACTTCGGCCGTCTGCATTACGTCATTTTCTTCATCAGGAGGGCTCGCAGACACCCGCACACCCTTTCCACGTGCAGGGAATTTTTCATCTCTGCGTACAACAGTGCTATAAGCGAGAAGAATGCTAAAAGAGTGCCACTCAAGTAGGTGGCATTGCGCATGTGTCGAGCTCGGCCGTCCGCACTAATCCGCGATTTAGTATAATTTGAAAGCTGTGCGGATGTGGCTGTGCGTGAGACCGAATGTGGAAAGTGAAGTACACCCCAGCCCTAAGTCTGCCGATTTGGAATTCATGTCAGCAAGTCGTAAATAAAACGCGGCAGCAGTTTTCTGTCGGAGTTTGTTGCGCGGCATCATACCACTATCGTGAGGATATCACCAAGTTCTTGCAAGACCAGTCGCATCTCAAGAGATCTCGTCACACACCTAGTATATATATTTTCATAATTGCAGTGAGAATTTGAATCCCATTGACTTTCATGGTCAAAAAATAAAATAAAATAAAATATTCATGCAGGTTTAAAAGGACACGAATGTAAGTGAATAGGACAATTTTCACTTTTGTGTGAATTAGTCCTTTAAAGAAGCCCTGTACAACTCTACATACAGTTAGACTAGTTTAAACTATCAGCATGCTGACTGAAGTACCACTGCTAAAACAAAACAGAAAAAATAGGCCTCAAGATTAGACTAGTCAGCTGTTAGACAGCTAATCAAACATTGTGATCAATGCTATTTTTAGTACGGCATCCAGATAGATCCTGGGGTGTTTCACCACCATCATCGCACATCGAGCATGGAAGACAGCACTGATCACTGACAAGGAGGTTCTTCTGAACGCAGCCTCCCTGAGCACTTATTGCAAAAGAGATGATTTGTCAAGCACGGCCTCAGGCTATTGCTTTTAATGACAGCGTAAACGGAAAAGTCGTGGCTGATTAGAGAGCGTGTGCGCACAGCATGCTTATTCAGATCTTACTTTTGGCTTCCGTCTGGTGCTCCCTGTCACTCTATGCCAAACACGACTCTCTTAAAAGGCCCCTTGCATCAGCTGAGCACTATGGCGCCTGTGTGTGTGTGTGTGCACAAGATGGATTAATGCTATAAACAGAGAGTTGGATTTATCTGCGATTGGCTCCACGTTTTTCTCCACGCAGGATTTGGAGCCCGAAGAGGAGGAGAGAGAAGAGAATGCCTTTATTCAAAACAACTGTTTGTGAGTAATTAACATATGAAAGGAAGCTTACAGTCTGGCAAATCCCTGCACTTGTTTTCAATTATTTATCTACATTCTGGGTGGGGGGAAGGGGGTGGCGGAGGTGGGTGTCGATCGCAGAGGGAGGGTGGCGGGTTATCCAGAACCATGAAAAGAAAAGTGATTTTTTTTTCTCTGACACAACCAGAGTGCCTCTGGGAATTTGCTATCAGACATGATGAGATGAAAATGGAGTTAAGCCAAAGAGTGGATTATGGGTAACGCAGAGGGTCGATGACGAGCGGACAGTGAAATGGAATGAGAGCGGACTAGAATTCCAGATCAGCGTGATTATTGGATATACCTCGGCTCAGGCCTGCCGTCTCCCTGAGGCATTGATCTTACGAGAACGGATGGGAAAGACAAGGCCACAGCTGACCTCAGGGTGAGATGTTCGTAGGACACAAGGAACGACAAAGATAAAGAGAGAAGGACTGGATGGAATAAAAGTTTTCACAGGCATTTGTCAGGGTGGGGCTTTCCTGTGTTCACCGATGCCACAGGCTGGAGATTGATAGACAGGGCTGAAGTCAGAGGAAACCAGAGGGAGGAAAAGATCAGGCAACCCTGTTACAGACAAGAGAGAAGGAAGATTGAGAGTGGGGCGCAAAACGATTGAACAGACGTATAGTCGCTGTGCCAGATGCCACAAAATATAGAAGCAGGAAGAAGTGAGAGAAGAAAAGAAGGAATGAAACAGGAGGAGATGGTCTGAGCAGCGGCACATTCAGAAGCATCACATAGTATCATGTTTTAATGTGCGGATTCGAATCGAACCTGCAAGCTGTGCTTGTTCGCCCATAATCACTAGCTTTATTTATGATGGGCTCTGGAATAATGTTATAATCAGATTGCCTCGTTTATGGATAATGTTATACGTTGTACAGGGCAACATAACTTTGCAGATTCATGTCGTTTTTATTAGGGTGCTGGTGCAAACCAATGCAAAGTATTTCAGTACAACTGAACATTTGTGGTAAAAGTGTTGCATTTGTAGTAGAAGCATGTAGCTGGAGGCTATAGAGGGTTCAATTAACTCCCGCTGTCCTCATTCTCGCAGATCTCACTCGTTCAAAGACATCTGCCTCTGTTTATGCCATTCATTTCAGACTCTGACTTTGGAGTGCCTGACAGTGCCATTGATCTGCTCTCTGCATCTTGATCTCTTGAGTTTCAGCTGAGTGTGAGCAGAGGGATTGTTTGGGCTGTTTTTGTTGTTTTTTTTCCTAAAACACTTTTAATAGCACATAGTGTTGTATTGATGTGGAATCGTATTCGCTACCCACAATTCCACATTGCATGTGTCTGTGTTTACTGCCCTGCTGGAGCTGGGCTGGGCTCAAAAATTGACTTGGAGTCAAGAAATGATTTGCCAGTTTTTTGTTTTTGTTACAAAAAATTATGTTTAACTAAAAATAATCAATTGCATAAACTATAAATATAAAAACAATTAAACATTTAAAAAACACATTTCTTCCATCGTAGTTTGACCCTGTAACTCTACCTCTCTTTATTGTAATTCTATTTTAAAAGAAAAATAGACTCTTCAACACTAATGTTCTCTTTTGGCTCATTTTATTTTTATTATTATTATTATTATTATTATTAAGAAAAAAAACTCTTAACACTGGCATTCCATACTATTCTATCTACTTGTTTTCATTTTTTATTTTTATTTAAAAAAAAAAACCTTGCTATGTGTTCCGCGCTAGGCTATCTACGACTTTTCTCAGCCCTTACGTATTAAGCTATTGCTCTTTTGCTAAGTCGCTTTGGATATAATATTAATTTCTATCGATTATTGTCGAGCTGATTTAGACAGGTGATCGATTCATTGATTGATAATCGCCTGCTAAATAACTAAATGTAAATGTAATAAAAAAAAATAATAATAATGATCAAAAATGTATATTGTCACCATTTGATCATAGCCTGAAGCTTGCAATAGCAATGCTATTACCTTATAGTAATTAGTGTTATAGCATCTAGATTATGTTATAGCAACTGTATCTTTATTATCATAATAAACATAATTTAATCGCAGACATGCACAAACTTAGTAATTATTTTTCCATTGTATTTTGTAACATTATTAATAATATTTGTACAGTAAGAAAACCACTTTCCCTTTAAATTAGCATTTGTCATACGGTGAAGCTGTTGTGTCCCTTGCTTTCCTCAGCTAAATATAAACTCTGAATTGAGCGCAACGATTGTCTAGTCCCCTCTCTTCTCCCACCTTAGTCTCCATGCCATCTGAGGGTTTGATTTAGTGGCTAACAGGCTTTCTGAGCAATGGACAAGTGATGTTAATAGCACACATATGCCAGCGGACTGTTTTAGTTTTATGGCTCTGAAATGAGACCGTTTTGATTTGAGCAAGGCTGAGCATAACTCATCCACTGCTGAGCCAGTCACCATATGTTTGATTAACAGCAGTGAGTTTCTCTTTTTATTTTCTCTGTATCTGTTTCTCTCTTTTTTCTCTCTCTTTGTAGGGACGCTAACTTTATTTAGCATGTAGTACACACACAAAAGCACCTCTGCAGGTTGACAGGCTGCTCACCTCACAACATATCTGCAGTGCCCGTTGTCATGGCAACTGCAGCGGGCTGCTGGCGGTACTCTGTGGTCGGAGGTGTGCTGAAGTAGAGCAGTGCTGACCAGAGGGATGCTCGAGGTCTACCCGGGACACCCGGGGTCAGTGTGCCTCACCTCACCGGGGCTAGTGAATATTTCATGAGGATGCTGGAAGTGTTTTATCCTAATCTGTGAGTATAGAGTGTGGACATTTGTGAAATCCATGCCTCAGCTCCTCTAGGGATTGTGTATTGTTTAGAAGAAAGAAGTGAGTGGATTTCCTGTATCCTCACGCCTGTGAATAGAGATATGTGCCACATTTTCTGTGGTAAAATGGAGTAATATGCTACTATTGGTAACTTAAAGCATTTTTAAATAGGCTAAAACATTTAAAGGAAACATTGAAAAAGCAATACAAATAATAATAAAAGTCTTCATTGAATTTCATTGTATGGGAAGAAACAGCTAAAACATTTTTCCAAATACCTTCTTTTGTGCTATTCAGAATAAAGAAAGGCATACAGGTTTGGAACAACATGAGGGTGGAAAAATTAAGATTTTTGGTGAACTATCCCTTATGATCATACAAGGGGCAGTAGCATTTCTGAATGTTTCTCAAGAAGGGCAAGAGTGGGGCAGATTGCTGCAGCTTGTTGATGCCCCAGTCATAGCTTGCGGAAGCCTGATAGCGGGACCAGCCTCTCAACCAGGACAGTGGAGGTCAGTCTGTGAGCTCGCCCGCCCTCAGGCTTCCGACTTTAATTACCTGAGGAGCAAAACATCCCGGCTTGCTGGTGGGGGAAGAGTGTGTGAACATGGGATATCGGGGCTGCGCAGTCCCTCAGCAGCGACATCCTGCCCGGAGAGGCCGGGCCCTGTCCGTCCTGGTTCCTGACAGTGGGCTATCTCTGCCGGGCCCGTGGTTCCTTCCATTCTAAAGGCCATTGTGTGGAGAAGGGCTGGGCCAGGAATGACTGGTTCCTGTTGGGCTCGATCTCTCGCTCAGCCAGCTCCGGTCCCACTGACAGATTCCTCCTGTTTTGTTTTGCTTTCTCTCTTTTTGTGTTAGTCGCTCATGAGGATACCAAAAGTAATAACAGGACTTAGGAGAGCCTGCATTGTGCAGTTTCTGTCCTCTTTCCACAATACGTTTGCATTACATAACCTAAACATACGCTGGAACAGCTGGCATCCTCACTTTCGAAAAAGTTGACAAAAACGTTCTAAAGCAGGAACATCTTTTTTTCTCTCTCTCTCTGCTGAATCTGTCAGTGCGCAACTGTACTCGCCTCTGAAAACCGAACGGCTCATGATCAGGATTTGCAAATGAGACATAGGTGTTTTTGTTTGTTACCTAAATGCAGAAGCAGACACAATGAATCTGTCACTCTGTACGTGTTGGTGTGTGCGTGTATGTGTGAAGATTTAATATCTGAAGTGTGTATTACTAGCACCACCTAGTGTGCAAACACTAAAGGGATGAGCCACGAAGGCATCTCTACCTCTTCCTATGAGAGATTAAACAGACTTCAGAATAACATCAAACTCCACCGCCTAATGAAACATGCTCTGTTTTCCGCAGCGAGGAAGAGAGGCTCAGCTGTCAGACGGTGGCTGGACCAGGCTGAGAGCAGAGTCTGGCTCGGGTCCAAATGAGGGGGCTGATTTGTTACTGACGACATGCTTTTCATGAATCAGCACAACTGCCTCTGTCACTTTCTAGTGTGAGCCACACATTCAGATGATACTTGCACACATTGTACAGAGTGGAGAGCTAGATCATTTTGCCGCCATGGGAGTTGGAGGGGGGGGGTCTCTTTGGACCTGGTGACCGTTGTTGAGCTTGATTGGCGTGCACTGTGTGCCGCAGTCATGCTGAAAAGGTGGAGTGGGAAAGTCATGAATAGCTGCGGAACACAGATCTGGCCCCGGCCCTCAGCCACAGCTTGCTCTGGGACTCAGGGACAGCAGAATGGACAGATGGCTTGGGACTGGACACACACACACAAACACACACACACTTACAGTACTTCTGCTTTTTCTCTTCTTTTTTTCATACAGACCCACAACACCAAGGTGGCTAAGAAAGCTGTGGAGCCTAAATTAAGTTACATATTAAATATGTAGCAGTGATGCACCAAAACAAATATTCAAGTTTTGGTAATTCAGTTAGGGTAGTCTTTATGCTGGTATTTCAGCCAAACACATTTTACATATTGCTGCGCTTGCATTATTTTTGTTGTGAACTCTGTCCACGTTTTTGCCTGTTTTTGCTTATCCATGTTGTGTGTAAAAAGAGAGAAGAGTTACACTTCTTCATATTTGCAGTGATTCTACGTAAGATGCAGCTTAAGCACTGCTTGTTTCCAGTGTTTTGCTCCTGCAAGAAGCATCTTCACATGGTTTCTGCTGTCTGAAAAATATTCACTCCGTGATTCATAACTTCTTCTTGGACATTCTTGCCCTTTGGGGTTTCATCTGTGAGACAGCATCATGGCTGATCTAATGACCGTCTCTACTTCCACAGTTCCTCCTCTGCTTCTCTTTTTCTGTCTCATTGCAGCCTCTGCAGCTAAGCCATCGTACAAGAAGATCATCAGAGAGCTCTAATGGCTTCCAGCTGTGTGGAAAATCAAGCCCTTTGGTTTGGTTCGAGAAGCAGACAATGCACAAGAAAAACTGAACTAATTTAGGCTCTTTTTCAGCACCCACAGACAACAAAAGACACTGTTCCCCTGGTGTCAATGTGCTGCACAGGTCAAGGGGCAGTGCATGTGGGGACCCTGCATGTGTGCAACTCTGTCCCAGTTTTCAAGTTGGGACCTTCACCTCGCAGGAAAAGACCCTGCAGAAGAGTTATCTGTATGCTCGCTGGCTTTTCATGAAGCGCTTAAGCCCGTTGCGAAAAATCTGGCGCTGTTGAAGAAGAAGAAGTGGAATCCCTTCAGCTCACAGTTTCTTCAACTCGCATTGTCTCGTTCCTGCTCTTTCAGTCTGTTAATGCAGCCAACTCTTAAAGCAGGCCTTTATCAAGCCAGCCTGGAAATATATTCTCTTCCCACCGACTCTGAAAGGCTTGTCAGATTGGTTTAAGTGGAGGGAGGGGACGGAAGGGAGCCACAGAAAAGCCTGAATATTTAGTTTGCTACGTTGCCCCTCAATAAAATTCTGGACGTAGTGGCTTTTGAGAAATGTACAAGTTTAGAAGCAAGGGGAATTGACGGATTTGGCTTTGTGCTGAGTGGACGTGAAGGTGTGTAAGTGCTGACGAAAGAAAGTTGAAAGGACATTTTCTCACAGGATATAACATTGCAGGATATAAATGCAGCAAGGGTTTGTTTTTTCTCATGGTAAGTGATCATCCTAGAATTGTTCAATTATGTTTACGTTTTTAGGCGTCAGTAGCGAGGTGTTTGAAAGCATTTCTTTCAGTAGCAGTGTTTTTTTTCCTGTTCCTTGTAGCACTTTGTCTTTATGACTTTGATAGCTACACTGCATTTTACTTTGGTATTTAAAGCTGGGAGAAAAAGCAAATGAGGAAATCTAGCATTGTTGCAGTGTTGGTAATTCTCGTAATTTACAAGTGAATGTATCCCCTGCCAATTAAAACAAATCAACTTTGTTTGACGCAGGGCCAGTAGGAACTTTCAGAAAAGTCGTTCTCTTTTTTTGCCATTGATTGGAACATTTAAGGTACAATTATCCCAAGTATTGCATTATTACCCATCTCTGTAAAACGTTTGAGGTGGTGAATCTCAAGAACTGCCTCTGGCATCAAAATGTGTCTTTGCCAGTGCTGTTGATCTCAAAGTCACACTCTGTTCAACCCCCAGTGAAGAGAGACAGGTTGGAGGCTGATGAAGAGAGAGAAATGCAGCACTAAATGTGCAAGAAGTAAAGTCTTTCCACCCCTCGCCTCTCCATCCTTTCCTCTCACTCTCTCTCCTGAGTGTTTCCTCCACATGGAGCTCATCTGCTGTTTAAGGCGGCTGGGAGAAATGCCTTCAAGCTGACAGGGGCTGAAAGCCCAGACATATGTTAATCACATGCAGTGATGGCAGTCTGGGAGGGGAGAGAGAGAGAAACAGCAAATCTGAGAAAGAGAGCAGAAAAAGAATGAACGCGGGGGGTGGGGGGAGAGAGGAGGAAGAGCGCCACTCTAGAGACTTAAAACACAGCAGTAGAGGCAGATGCATGCCTTTGTTTGGACTCTCCAAATTGATTTTTCTTGCTTTTAATGAGGTTGTTCCTGCCGCTGCTTGCAAAAAATGGTTGAGGGGGGCTTATTGATGCAGGCAGGACGGCCGCATGCCGCTATTTTGGATGGATCTGAAGCATTCAGGCATCCGCACAGGGAATTTTTAGACTTAAGAATCAGGAGGATGTTAACTGAATCTGATAATCTGGACAAAACAAACATGACCAAACATGCTGTTCACCTCACATCTATATTTTTTCATCTGATATGAATGTAGTAGTGCGGTATGAAGTGAATCTGGTTAAGCAGAAACAGATGTGACTGAACTCAGATTGGCTGGTTGACCAGAAGAAGGTTGTTTTTGCATGAGCGTTCTTAATTCAAAGCATATGAGAGGACAGATTCACAGCAAACCTGTATATCAAACAGCATTTATTTATCTATCTACCTTTCTATCTATGTATCTATGTATCTATCTATCTATCATCTGTGTATTAGTCTATCTATCTGTGTGTTTTTCAGTCGTCTCTCTCTCACTCTCTCTTCCGCGTGCTGTGTTTTGTGTGGCTGCCGCGCATCAGCTGGGAGGGGTCAGTGGAGGAGGCGGAGAGCGCGTGTGTGTGAGAGTGTGTGTGCATTTGCGTGCGCTCTAGCTGTCATTGTCTCAGTCTGCGGGCTCAGGGAGCAAGCGTGTGCAGGATAACGCGAGGCCCCAGCGGCCACACGTGCCCTCGTTAGTGCAGGGCATCCCTGGAAGCAGAGCAGAACGAGAGGCAGGTCTCCATCTGTCCCTCTCAGGCTCTGGAAGCAGGAGGACAGGCTGCTCGACTCTCTCGCTCAGACCTGATGTGTACCGGCCTCGGGGTCCTGTGCCACCCGCCTGCCCCTCACTGAGCGCAAAAAGACGCAAAGAGATTAAGATTACCTGAAAGCTGGCAGAAACAGAGAAAATACCCTGGATTCTTTCATATCCACTTTGTCTTCATCATCCATGATGCCAGGTGAGCTTGGGAAGCTTTCAATGTGTGTGACTTTGTCGGTGGGAAATTGTGCATGTGGTTTTTGAATGTAAATATCTTACAGAGAAGTAGAAGAAAAATAAGTTTTTTTAGATGACCTTGTAAGATTTTTTGAATTTATTATTTTAATTTGCAACAATACTGTCAATTATGCAGCTTTAATGTAAAACCATGCACACAGTTTTGCTGGAAAATAATAATGAATGATCACAAGACATAGCAAACCCTTTTCAGTAAGTCTTTCTAGACAATCACAATCCTTGCATCCTCATTGTTGCGCCCTGTTCAGGAAGATCAGAGATCCATTCTAGAAAGAGTAAAATTGCTGCACGGGAGCATAAAAGTAAAGAAAGCAGACTGAGAGAAAGAAAATGAGAGAGGAGAGTTGCAGAGGGCAGCTGGCGTGCTGTGTGTGTGCAGGCTGCAGGGAGATCTCAGTGCTGCTCTTCACAGATGGTGTTGTGAGACAAGCTCTGTTGGCACTGCTGCTCTCCTGTGTGCCATGGCCACTACCTCTACGCCAGCCAACCCGTCTGGTGCCCACCTCTCCAACTCCCCCTCTCCATCTACCCACCCTCGACTTCTCTGTCTGTTTGTTTCTCTTTCTAAACTTGCAAGTGTAACATTGTTGGCTGTGTATTTGGCTCGGAGTGACTGTGGTGCCTTTTTAAACAGAAGTTTGAATGATGAAATTGTGGTTGAGTTAATTCAGATCTTTAATGTCGAATTTCTACATTTTTAGGAACAGTATATGAAGCAAGGTTATTACCTTCTTTAAAGTGTCTATTTCTCACTGAGTGTTGCAGATTTGATCTGGGTTTTCAATTTTTCTTTTCAAACGGCCACTTAAGACGTGTTTGTTAACATTGGCCTTTGTCTGAGCGTGTGTTTATGAATTGTGTGTGCATGTGTAGAATTGTTCTGGGAAGCTCTGGAGGAAGCAGCTGTAAGCAGGCGCGTGTGCCAGGTCAGGGACACTTGAGCAGAACTGACACTGGGTTATTTCGGACACCCATCTGCACTGGAGCTACCGTTCCTCCAGGCCGCCGCCACGGACAATCTGTTCACTCGCTGGCAGAGTGCCAAACACAGTGCCGTCCATCTGTGGCAGGGACTGAAGCTCTCAGTGCTGAGCAGAGCTTGGCTCCTTCCTCTCCGCCTGTAGTTTTATAGCTTTTTTTTTGGTTAGCAAAAGTGTTTTAGTACAGTGTGTTTTTAACGCATGTTCTCAGTTTGCAATAATATGCTACTGTAATGAGATAAAGGTCGTTCTTTTTGGTAATATGGAAACATGGCTTCTGTAGTTTTGTTAGAAAAAGTGTTATTTATACCACGTTTATTAGTCTCTTGGTTTGCAGTATTCAGTTGTATTTTGTTTTATTTTCGTATTATGCAATGCATTTTTTTAGATTTGTGTATTGTACTCACAACTATAACAAAAAATGTTGTTTTCTTAAATAGTATAGACACATAACTTTCGTGTGTGTGTGTAGTTTTACATTGTTTTTGATTGGACAGTGGAAATCTGACAGGAAGTGAGAGGGGATGAGATCAAGAAAGGTCCACAAGGCATGATTTGAACTCGGGACAGGCAAATGGCAATTGCGTTATTTATCAGTGTGCTGCCCACGAGGCTATCGACTGGTCGTCTTGTTAAACAAAATGTTTGCGTGGGATTTTTCTTAAATGGACTCCTTAGTTTGCAATATTTCACTTGCGGTTAATACTATGCTAAAATAAGTTTAGGTTTTGTAGCTTTTTTGTAAGCAAACATGCTGTATACGATAGATTTTAAACATGCTTTATTTGCAATATTTAATATGTGGGTTTTTCTGTTGTACTGAAAAGTCATTTTGCTTGTATTTTCTGGTTGATATTTGTTTTTTTTAATACACTTAAATCACACTTTCTCAATAAATCAATGGTGCATTGCGATACTATAACAAGAAAAAGGTCGTTCTCTTGGATAATGTGGAAACAAGTTGTCCTTCTTTAGTTTTTGGTGTGTTTTTGTACATTTTCTGATGCACTTTGTCAGTTTGCAATATTTTACTTGTGTGCTTTGCTGCTGTAACGAGATAAAGGTCGTTCTCTTGGGTAATATAAAAAACAAGAATCTCTACCTCTTTGTAACTGTTGTATAAGATCTTTCACAATGCAATTTCTTGCTTTTTTTTGCTTAGTATGGCAACAAGGCTTTTGACCTAAGTATAAGCATTAAAGACAGCCTCTCTAGAGTGTATTTAGTCATTAAGAAGCCACTCAGTGATGGCAGCCGATCGGTTGAGGGGCAGTCATTGCCTGGAGCTACGCCTCAGTTCCTTGTACTGAAAGCCATTAGTAAACTGTGGCCAGTGCCACAATCATGTGCGCACACACACAGAAAAGCGCTCAGGGTGGAAGTGCCCTGACGTTAGGTCATACTCCACCATCTCCTGCGTCTCCTGCCTGCCAGATGTGACTCGAACCATTTTTAAGGTCTCGTGGAGGGGAAGAGGAGGAGGGAGAGAGAGAGACAGAGAAAGAGACAGTTTGTGTGTGCACACAGTAATTGGGCGGGGGGGTTAGTTGTTTTCAGAATCTGGTTCTACTTAGTAAATCTCCATCCAGGACTGCGTTTCATAAATTGCCGACATATTTTTCTGCGCAGCGGACTTAACTCACTCTAATTTTGAACACATGGCTTCTGTCATGTGATATTTTCAAAACACTTGCAGACAGAGGTCCCAGCAGAAATAAACCGTCATTCTGCCGCCAGGGTCTTTCTTTTTTCTCGCAATCGCCTCCCCCCCCGCCTCCTCTATGCCTGTCAGTTATTCTTTTATCACGTAGCTGTGTTTTCAGTTAGCGAGAGCAGTATATTATTAGCTCACATTTTTGAGTGTAGTAAAATAGCGTTTTGTTAATGTAAAACATGAGCCTCTTTATTATCTGTCGAAAATTGATTTGGCATCCACCGCCGTGGGCTCGACTCGTCCTAGCTTCAGAGACTTTGCCACGCTTTTGTTGCCAAGCGTGGAGAGACGTCCGTTCGTAGCTGCCACAGCCAGTGAGAATAAGTGGCTGAAATGAATAAAGTGAATAAGT
>JAUMHR010000076.1:7455566-7469347 GCA_032361145.1 Enteromius fasciolatus
CAAGCGTGGAGAGACGTCCGTTCGTAGCTGCCACAGCCAGTGAGAATAAGTGGCTGAAATGAATAAAGTGAATAAGTCAATTTGCAGGTTTGAGTGGTGCTGAGGGCAATGAGCAGAGTGCAGAGGTAATTGCAGACTGCTTGAGCTGCAGGAGAGGACACAAGTTGTGTATGGATATGGATAAAACATCTGACATGTGCGTTCTCTGTGGGAACTTCACGAACTTCTTTGGCTTCTTTCAGTCAAGACTTGTGTTAGTCTGACAGTAGTTGCATGTTGTTAATTGATATGGGTTATTGAATGGGTAATACTGCATGTTGCTGATTTATCCGTGATTTAATGTGTACACAAATAAAACGCAACCACTTATGCAACCACCAGTCAAAGATTGGACAGATTTGATATTTCTCTTTAATGAGGGGGAAAATGCATTATATAAGGTTTTGTAAAATACAAATGTACATTTTAATTTCTTTACAAAATAAAACTACATTTCATAGTTTTATCAAAAGGTCTGATAACTTATTTTGAAGTGCAGAAATGAGTGATGGCAATAAATGAGTAGACTGAGTAGATGTTTGATTGGTGGAGTGTTTACCAAAGACAGCAGATGAGTTTAAATGGAGAGCAGAAGAGTTTTGTGTGTCTCATTAACCTCAGAATAACTAAATTTAACTCGAACAATCCTTTAGAGATCTCAAGAACAACTGAAACTGATTTGCCAGGATACTAAAGACTGTGATGAGAAATCTGATGTAATTAGCCTTAGTCTAGTGAAAAATATTTGAGGTCATGTTAATTAATATTTCTCCTTTTTTTCATCAGTCTTTGGTATATTGGCAAATGTGAGCACAGTTTAGGACTTTGTTGATATTTGAATTTCTAGAAGGTTAAAAGATTGATCTATCATCATGTTTCGTTCTAGGAGGAAAAAAAATATTTAGATTAGATTCTCATATTTGTCTATTTAATGTTGGATCAACTATAGGAAACATCTGAAAAGTTAACTCCAGGAAGTCTCACAAGTTGTTAAAAGCTAAATTAACTGCATAGAAACATTCAGAAACAAAGAAATGTTGGAAACTCTAATTGTAGATGCTGGAACGGACACAAGGAGCAAGCGGGCACAGTTATAATCTCAAAATGGCCCGATATCGTTCAATATATATCAGTCTATCACAAGTTGTGAATGTCTACTTTTTCTGGCCATGTGACGTTCTGTTTATGTGATGTTGTTTTCACCAAACAAACTTTTTTCAATGACAGAGTGTTGCTTGTGGACCGAGCGCAAATCCCATGAGGACGTGTGTGACTTTAACCTACACGCTGCTAATGAGGGACACAGTGAAAAACACAGCAGTGTTGGTGGATAGCCAGTTAAAGCCATGTGTCTAGGTGCTGAGCCATATTGCATGTGCCGTCTTTCTCCGTTTCTATCTCTCTTTCTCCCCACTTTTCAGCTGGCATCTGCTCATGCCAGGAAGCTGAGTGAGTCATTGACTTGAGAGTTGGACAAACTTCATACTAGCGTTTGAGAGCACTAATCTCAGTATGAAAGGCCTTTTATTGAAAAATGCTCTAATTCTGCCTCTCTAGATAAGAAGTCAGTAAATAATTATTTACTGTTTGCGCAAAAGATGCTGGAAATTGCAGTTGTGCTCGTAGTGTTATTGCAGAACCTTCATTGTTCACATTTCAATTATGACTGTTTGTAGATGAGGCTCGAGAGAAGACTACAAGTGCTTTCTATGCGAGTTCCCCTGTGAGGTCTTGCACTCTCACAGCCTTTAAGGATTTATCTTTTTTTTAGTCTGGCAACAAGATACTGCACAAATCTCTGCGATTTCAACGGATGCGTAACGGCAACCGTGAATCACTTTTATTGTTCCTCTACACTTGTTTTCTTCCTCTGCGCCTCATGCCAACAGGGCCTTATTTCAACAGATGGTTAAAACAGACGTTAAGATAAATCCATTTTGAAGAAGAGGACGAAGGAAAAAAGAGCGACTTCCACTATAAACGCTGCATCTGTTTTATTGGTCAGTCTTTTTTCTTTTTTTCCCCCCTTTTGACGCAAGACCATATTTTGAAATGGATCAGCAGATGGCTCCCGGCCTTTTCTATTTACTGCAGAAATGCTCCAGGAACGCATTATCTCACATTATAGCCACACTGTAAAACTAACAGTGCCCACTCGTCAGTGTCCACTTAAGTCGGCACGACTGGCATCAAACTGGGTAGCTATAGTGTGAAATCACTTTCTTTTAAAGGTTACTGCCATCTGTAACCGATGATGGCATTTACGGCGCGTATAAGAGGCGGAATGATTCATACGTCTGTTGTAATCCAGAAATAACATCTCTGTTGGGCGTGCTGCGGAAAGAGCCCAACGGAAGAGTGCAATCTCTTTAAATATCGGAGTGCACAGGTTGCTGTGCGCTGCGGTTGGTGGTTGGGTAGGTTGGTAACTCTTGAGTGAGCACAGACTGATGAAGGTCCCTTCAGCGCGCGTCATTTGATGGGATGGAATGGAACATTGGCACACCACCTGGCGCCGGCCAAGTGGGGCTTCGGGAAAACACTTGCGCCTGGGGAGAAGCCTTGAGAAGTGAGGGCTCTGGGAGAGAGGGAACGAGACTGAGAGGAAGATGGAGATCCGAAGGGACAGGCAGGAAGAATGAGCGGAATAAGTGTTGGGAATGAGTTCCAGGAGGGTGGGGGCATCCATACGTCTTCTCTGACAAGCCGGCAGGGTTTGATGGGCCACGCTCTGTGCACCGTTCCATCTGGCGGAGATGATTGCATGGTGCATCGGCGTGCATAAGTTCATAATGTATTCATACCAACGCAGCACGCTCTCCCAGTTCACCCTCGGCCTCGGATACCTGAGACGGCACCTGAATTCCAATTATCCGAAGAGTCCATGTTCTCTCTATCTCTCTCTCTCTCTTGTTCTCCCCACATTACTGACTTCTTCATCTTTAATGCACGGCAGCTCTGAAGCGCAGCAGCTGGTTGTAACGCCACCTTCATCATCTACTTTCACGACGCTATCTTGTCCCGCGAGACGTCTCCCATGAAAGGTGTTCTCTGTCTTTGCCTCCTGCACCTCGTGACCCTCATCTGATGAGCGCGAGTCCACTATGAGCAGCCTTCTTTTCAGCATTAGTATGCAGCTGATTGTGGCTTGCTTCACGTTAGTGGGCACAGCTTTCCTCAGAGGAGCGAAAGCAATGTTCCTATGGGGAAAAACCCTCCTTGAACTTCCTGCGAACACATAACCATGAGGATTTCTGCATTGCTGCGGGCGCTACAGAAGTATAAGTCTGAATCATCACAGTCGATTAGGTTTCATGAAACTCGCTAAGTGAATAAGCAACTTTAGCTGGTGTGTGGGAGGATGAATGTAGCTGCAGCTTTACCGGTTTTAACAATGACACAGAAGCAGAGATGCTTTGGTGTGATTCTTAAATTTGTAAAGTGTTTGCACATGGGGGAGGTTTTTTAATGCACAAGAAGGAAATGAATGAGATTATTCCTGACCCCCTTTTTCTCATGTATTGCATGTGTATACAGATGTCTGTTTTTTTCCCACTGTGGAATGAGAGTTACAAGAGTTACTACTTGTGCAGTGAGTGATGTAAGAGACATGTAAGTCAAGCTGTGTGCATCAGATAGATGAACAGTCTCATGTTTTTGTTTTTTTTCTGGTTGCGTTATCTGAAGAAAAGATCTAACGCAGGATGCATGTATGAAAGGAGCAGACCAGACTAATGGATAAAAAACATGGGACTTTTAAACTGATGTTGATATCTAGGATACAAAAGATAAATAGAGATTAAAAATAAATAGAGATCATTAGTTTAAAGGTTATAATATGTTAAACCTTTTTGTCCGTTATCCATTCTAGCACACTGACCAGACCATAGCTGGTGAGCTGTTTGGATGGTTTGTTTTGGATGTGTATGTAATATTCTGTGTAGACTAGAAGCAAACTGACTAACTGACCCTGAAGGATGTGACTCAATTCTGCACCAAATCATGCTGGTCTTTAGTAGTGGTCTAATAAAATAGTGCGAAGGTTTTTTTTGTTTTTTTGACTTCTGTGTGTGTGTTTGCATGCAAACTGGGGATATAAGTGCAAAGATACTGTATAAGGGGAACCAGTTACGTTGTAGCGAGATGTTCACTGCCACTGTTGTGTCAAGAAAAATGACCAGGCATGGAGTGAAGATGAGCGAGTCTGTGCTTTCTAATGCTCAGTTTGGTGTGCCGTTTAATGGCAATCCATATTACTAGAGAGCTCTTTTGAAAAGCAATAAAAGACCTTGCCGAACAGGAAAATGGAAAGCACTTCATCGTCCTTCCTGGGAGCCACATTAAATCTCTTGCTGCATCAATATCCGTGGTGGCCCGCCTAATATTCATCTGTGCCGCTTGTCCGCCAATTCCCCGTTTTGAAAGACAAGGTAACTGCCAAACAAATGCGCTCCGTGCGTTAACTCTGCGCAGATTAACTTTATGAAATCAGGGCAGGATGGATGTGCACTCTGCTGTGTTTTGAGCCTGTTTAAAATGCAGAATTGCTTCTTTCGCACTCCAAATGGGAACTCGTTTGAATTGAGTTATGCATCTTTTTTCCACAACATATTTGCGCAATCCACCACTTTTAGGTGGGTTTAATGCTGCTCTTTTACAATGCCGTTTTATTGGCAGTCCTTTTACTTTGACTAACAGGATGCAAAATATATAAAAATTGTGAATATGTTCCCTGCACTCCATACCATGTATGTAATACCTACTTTTTCCAGACACTCTTGGCCTAATGGAAATAGTGAGATTATAATATAAAAGTCGAGAATGCTTTTACCTGAACATTTTTTTCTTCAGGTGGGTTTTTACAGTCATTGATTGTTCTTTGTACAGAATTCATCCATCCTACCAGAATAAAAGTGAGATGTATTATGGTGATTATTACAGTATTTCACTCGACCATAGGATGACGCACACAATGGAAGTGCAATGCTTTTAAGTTGTCTGGTGTGTAATATTTCAGAGGAAACAGTGAAGGAAATATGAAGCATAATGGATGTATTGTGCTGACATCTGAATGGAGGACGTTCCACATTTACCCCACTTTTTCAAACCTTCCTGTGTCTTCAAGTCAGAATCTCAGTGTTCATGTTGGCCATGCCTGTGAACATACGTGTGTTAGCAGATTACAACCTATTTTTTGCCTCCTATTATCCATTTCTGTCCAACATGAGGTTTAGATGCCTTAGGGTTGTTTCTCTTTCCCCGAATCCCAATCCAATCCCAACTTTGACCCAGATGTTAATCCTCAATTACACATGTAGATCCACAAGTTGCTTTTTATGTCGCCCTGGGCTCTTTCTGAAACCATAGCTGAATAAAAGTATTTCCTGTATGCCTTATCTGTCTTGTACAATTAATATAATTTTTCACTAATTCATGTGATATTTTCCAATTACAGCAATCTGACAGGCCTATTGGTTTAGAATAGCTTTCACACTAGTGTTTAGGCTATTTTATTCATTTCAGACTTGTGCTGTGGCTCTTGTGAATTATAGTGCCTGGACTTGTCACATTGTTAACATTTCAATTTAATAACTGGCCCCATACTGAGATTGTAATGTTGAATCAAGCCACTTTCCTTTGCCTCATCCCTTTCACTGACACAAAAATCTTTCATTTCTATCATTGTGTTTTTGAATGAATATCATGGGCCAAATGCAGAGTTGCCTTATTAGAAATAATTATATGTCACATTGACATTACCAGCAGTGATTTTTAACAGCAGCCTGTCCATCATATTCTTCATTCGTTTTTCCTTTTTTTTTTTTGACATAAAAAAATGGTTAATCAGCACATGTGTAGGTGTGAGGCTAAAAACCCCTGCCGATTATTCTGTTATTTCTTTATCTGAGCAAATAAACAGTCAGCTTCGGCAGGGATAGATGTATCCATGCATGTGAAATATATAAAGCTTAAGCTTTGTTTTTAGTATGATCGACTCTGTTCTCAATTGGGGAAAGGATTGAAAGTGCATGGGGAGCAAGTATGGGGCAGATTAAGCCTCCGCAGACACACATGTTTAGGATCTGGTGCACACATACAGCCACAGAGGTGTCTAGGGAATGGAAGCTGAAATTCCCACCTTTTTTTATCTCTTGTGTTTTCGTGGTCTGACTGTGCTTGTCTAAAAGCACCTGCCTCTCTTTTCATATCATACTGCAATGTGTACATGGCAAGCAAAACAATAGCTGTCGTCTTTAGCTGTGAAATATCTTTGAAAGGAGCCATTATCAGCTGTCTGGATTTAATATTCTGTGAAGTAAAACATGCTAAAAAGAGAATGGTGTTGGTGGGGGGAGCTTCTGCTGTTAGTGTCAAAGGGACACCCAGGACAGTTGTAATGGGGAAAGTCTGACTACATGCATAATGTTCTCACAGCTGGTACAACGCATATATGTCTATAAGTAAGAAGTAGAAAGGGTGCTGATGGGTGAATACGGATGCTGATACTGTAAAACAACTAAAAGGAGACCACAGCATTAGTCATGACTTTCTGGAGGAAACAACATCAAGATGTCACTTTATATACTGTCTAGAGTTTTAAAGTAAAGGATGCACATGCCCTAAAAATTGTCACTGTTGGTTCTTGGCCAAAAACAGCGACTGAAGTTTGATGATTTAGTTCTCTTTAACCTTCTCCAAACCAACTCTGACCAGTGTTGTTTTAGTATTATTTGTGTAGTAGCTAGTTTTTATTTTATACATTGTAATTTACATTTTAATTTATGTTTTCATTTGTATACATTCATCTTTCATTGTAATTTACATTTCAGTTTTTAATTATGCACTTTTGTCCTTTTTATCATGTTTTTTTGCCTGTATTTTATTTCAATTTTAATGTATTTTTAATGTAATTTTGTAAAAATAGTTTTAAGTTAACAATAACAACACTGGCCCTAACCCTGTGAGCAATTAGACGGAAGTGACCAGAATATTTTGCTAGACCAAATTTGAAGACTTACAGATGAGTAAGATGACTTACAGGTAGTTGAGGAGAGAGTATGTCAATATATCTTACAGACCAACTAACTTCTTAGAGTAACTTCTTACAGACCATTCCCTCTCTACTAAATGGCCACTTTGTCAAAATAGAGATGCTGGTCAGCACTATGTTAGATATCCCCCAAAATCAGCTTTCTATTTGTGAATTATTTTGCTTTTTAAAAAATATTTGGTTTTAATCCTACACATGACATGAATGACATCACAAATCATGCAGTTTACTGAGCTATGCTATTGTATTCCTAAGTATGTATTGTATTTTTTTTGGCATGGCAAACAATGAAATTAAATTGAAATGGACCAAGGACATCTAGAGATCAGATCACTCATAGAAATAGAAATCATATTAACACATGTTAAGTTTTGCACATGCAATAAAATTTACATTAAAAGTCAACTTGTTTCTATTATTCTTAACCATAATGTAAAATGGGTCAACTGGCTTTTTAATCTGGAGAAACGGGGTACTTTAGACATGTCTGTTGTAGATGCTGAAGACCTCTGTGGGGCTCCTCCAGATTTCTGAAACATTTTAATGAGAGTATTGCCGGTGTCTTTGATCATTAGGGAAATGGGGATGACAGCTGGAATTTGACTGGTGTTACTATCTATGAACTCTCTAAAGGCGTGTACTGTGTATGTAGCTGCGTGTGTATATCTTACAGGAGCTCAGGTGCTGTGGAGAGGCAGCTGTTGGGATATCACTGAGGTCTCACAAGAACTGTTCCACTTTTTCTTCTGCAGATCGCACTGAGAAGCGCTCCACCATGCCCGACTCACCTGCTGATGTGAAAACACAGTCCAGGTTAACTCCACCCACCATGCCTCCTCCCCCCACCACACAGGGAGCTCCCAGGACCAGCTCCTTCACCCCCACTGCATGTGAGTACTAGCACACTGCACTCAGTCTATACATGAAACCCTCAACAGAACACCAATGATATGACGTATAAAATAGTCCCTTAAATTCCCTTCTTAAATTGAGTCTGGTTCTGGTTTCGTTGTATGTGTGAATATCTAAATACATTTACAGTATCTAAACTATTTTAGCCAGGTCAGCCTAGCCAGATCATTGCAGTACAGATTTTTACATTTTGTTCATTAAAAAGGAGTTTAAAGATTTACAAATTCCATGCCAAAGCTTTTTACAGCTCATGATGTGTCAATATTGTTGACTAGTTAGTTGGTTCAAAGAAAATGTGCTTCAAGTATTAAATCCAATAGAGAGCTGTGTGAAGTTGAATTTTTCGGATTTAATATTTGATTTTCGATTGACAGACACGACAGCAGGTTAAAAAGTCTCAGCTTTGAAATTAAAATATTTTAATTTTCATGGCTAAACAACTGCACATCCAGATGCTCATCCAGACTAGATGTGATGTATTGTATGTTTATTGTATATGTATGCACGTGTATTGTATATAAAATGTTATTCTTTAAAAACTAGTTCTTTAAAATTAATTATTATTAATATTTATGTCCAAAATTGTTATTTTATTCTTTTTTTTTTTTTCTATAATTTTATATTTTGCTTTGTTTTCTTTACTCATCTTTCATTATACCATGGTCAATAGTAACAGTTGCTTCGTGACTTGAAATACGACAAAAACATGCTTGAATGTCCATGATAGAGGAAAGGCATTATATATCAATAGCTCCTTTTTAATGCTCAAAGAAAAACAAACCAGAAAATTACTATGCAAAACAAATACAGAAGCAAAAGTAGTTTTGCACTCCCCTCATTACAGCCAACAGGATTCCCCCTTTTCTTCTGACCTGCAGATTTTTGCTTCTGCCCGCTGGCTGATGCCACAAAGAGCATCACACATGGCAGCTCAGGGGAGCACTAGAGCGGTTCGCTATCAAAGCCATCCGTGCCACAGCCTCCCAGCACCATGTCAGTGTAATTGAGCAGTGGTGTGCTGTCAACAGCAGTAACACATTCCTCTCTCTGATGTTACATCCCTAAAAACAGATCAGTTGGACTCTGCAATTAGCGCTTATGAAAAAAGAGACAAAAAGCAAGCCGGGTCTGAAGCAATCCGGAGCCTTTTTAAAGGCAGACTCTAATTATACATTCTGAAGGTTTAACAAAGCAAGCGCTTTGATTTCCCCTCCATGTAATTGTTACCAGATGCAGCTCAAGTATCTCGTTTCTGTTCTGTTGGAGGGAGGCCAGGCAAACGAGGCTATCACGCAGCCTAATCTCATTAGAGAGACGTTGATTCCAAGCTGCATCCCTCCGCCGCGTATGTTTCTCATCGTGGCATGAGGGGCACTCGACCACATGTATTCTCCTCCTCTGGACTTAATATGTCTGATGTATGGAAGCAAGAACGCACAGCTTCCTTCTCAAAGCTGCCGTGGCTGATTTAAAACAAATGTTCCACTGTCACAAGAGCCTCGTTCAAGCACCGTCAGTCACAGGCATTCATACGCCAGTGTCATTTTTGACAAAGGATCGCTTGCTGCTTTTTTTTAAGGAATGTTCCTGGCAATGTTTGAATGTTGTACTGTAGAAATAATTAACTTTCTGTTTTCTAGTAACAAATGGCACCAGTCACTCTCCCACTGCACTGAATGGAGCTCCATCTCCACCCAATGGTTTCAGCAATGGGCCTTCATCGTCATCTTCGTCCTCGCTGGCCAATCAGCAGCTGCCACCGGCCTGTGGCGCAAGACAGCTCAGCAAGCTTAAACGTTTTCTCACGACACTACAGCAGTTCGGCAATGACATCTCACCTGAGATCGGCGAACGAGTGCGTACCCTGGTGTTGGGGCTTGTGGTAAGTCTGCAGTAACAAACTGTGTGGCACTCACTTTGTGTGAATATATATGCAGGACTTCTCCTAATTATTTAGAAAGCTTGCAAGTTGGCATTCACCTGTCTATAAAATAGGGCTGGGTGATAAAATTATAAATACATCAATAACACGTGTTCAATAAATGTTCAATTTAATGTTTATGCAACAAAAGTGGAATGAAACAGAACAATTTATTTGAACCCTGCCACACACAAAATTCAAATGGCAGCACAGCGCATTTATTTTTCTGTTGAATCTCGGTCACACAAACACTGTGAGATCTGCTTGAATTCAGCAAAGAACACAATGATTTAAACTACTTTAAAGCCAGTTGAAACTATGAACTAATCGCATACACGTTATAGTAAATCATCAATTTCAAAGATTCATTTTTTCTCGCATGTTATATACAGGGCTCTGTAAAAAAGAAACATGACTGTTAAAGAAATAAAAAATGTGAGGCATTTGTCATGTTCTAATCATAAAGAGTAGTTTAAAACGTAAAACTTAAAAGCTTTTAAACTTGAAATAAATAAAGATTTGAAATTTGTGATAATAATCGATATTGAATGGTAGATAATATGGTAGATAATATCTTTGTTCATATCGCCCAGTCCTGCTTTAAAAAACGTAAAATCTTAGTCTCCACCCTATAGAACATTTGATCATTTTTTGTTGATGTGTTTAACACAGATGTACACAACAATGTGGAAGAAAACATCTGTCCCTACTTCCATTTCTTCATGAATTTAAAGGATCTTCTAGCATAGCGTAGTGTATATTCTGACTCATAATCTTTAAGAAAAAACAGTTGTCTCAGAACGGATTCTGGCGATTGTTGTGTCTCCTGAAAAGTTTACAGACAGTAGAAATTGATTTGTTTTGCTTTCCTGCCCCCAAAAAGGTTTTGTCACCAAATCAGCATAGAAAATACATTTTTGTCCAACAACAAAAAATCAAATAGAACACATCTGTAGCTAAGTATAGCAATATAGCAGAAGAAAGAAAAAAAAATCCACTTGACAAGATGTGCACCATAAGCTGTGTACCAGAGCGTTATTTTCGTTAATATGTAGTTATGGAATAAACAATGGTGAAATAGCAGCCTGTACTAGAGGAGGGCTGCTTTAATTAGCCATTCCCGAAGAAAAGCTCTTTTTTTCAGTGGGCATTTGTTTATTTTTTGCTGTGTCTACACGCAGAGGCTTCCTTGTGTCCCCTTGGCTTCCGTGGCTCTTTTTAATTCGCTCCCCACTCTGCCTTATTGAAAAGAGTGACACACTTAATTAGCGCCGCCGATGCTGGAGAAAAGCTCAGGAGGCTTTCTGGCTGTCAAAACAGGCCGCTGCAATCTGGCCGAACAGATGTAAGCCTAATGTAACAAAATTCAGGTCTGGGAAATGAGGGGAGAAAAAAAGCCTGTGTATTTTTCTCAAACGTACGACTCTCCGCTCTCTTTCCCATCTTTCCTTCCACTAGCTGTCTTGGAAATAACATGTAGAAAATTGAAAATAGTGTCCTATCAGTGCTATCAGTCTGTTAAAAGATGATAGAGAAGCGAGCAGGAACGATTGAAATTAGCCATTTCTCTTTTTTTACATTGCTGAGTTTAACAGGGATAAGATATATTTCAGTTCGGCAGGGAATAAGACCCTTTTTTTTTAAAGCCGCATTTCTTCTGAGTGTGTTACAATGTTTATGCCATGTTTTATCTCCTAGAGCAAGCTGCGCAGCGTGATACTGCATCTGTAGTTTTGTTTGCATACATGTTTGTGCACGCGCTTGTTGACGCAATGATGATGCGGTCTGCACATGCACATGTAAAAGCCTCCAGATCAAACTTCCCCTTACGAGGCCTTTCACCACAGCCATCCATATGCCTCCCATTACAGTCTTCAAATCATTCAATCTTCAGCAGGATATAGTTTTGCCAATAAGTAATATTATCACATAATGTTTTCCACATGTATTCATGCATGCACCGTCTTTTTTCCCTCTCTCCCTGCAGAACTCCACTCTAACCATTGAGGAATTCCACTCCAAACTGCAAGAAGCGACCAACTTCCCACTCCGACCTTTTGTCATCCCCTTTTTGAAGGTATTGCACAAGCAATCTGGAAAACATTTAAACAACTGAGGCACAGATGTACATATTTCTCCCAGCTTTCCATTTTTTTTCATCCTTCATTTTTTAAATGGATACGTGGTTTCCTTGTGAGCAAAGAGGCATCAGATTTCTTGATCGCTGGGACCTATTTTTTAATTTCTCATGATGTGAACCTACATTAATCAATATAACAGCACCATACGGGCCCGTCCCACTACGCAGTGTCTCTATTTATTCATACGTGTTGACCTTGTTCGGCCGCCGCTTTTCTCACACGCCGAATTTCGGAGGGCAGGGCACATCTGAAACCATTACCACAGTAAGACGATCCGTTGTCTGGGAGAATATCAACCTTTGCCCTCACTGCCGCCCATTTGTCACTGCGACCCTTATTTCATTACAGTTAAATGTGTCTCAGGGCCTGTTTATGTTGGAGCACTTAACACGAACCGTTCAAATAAACACTCTGCATATTATTCTTTCAACCATGGGAAGTATTTGAGTTCGCGCCATACTTTTATATTACATTATCGCGTTCAAGATTAAAATGATTGTAGCCTGCAGAGCGAATGTATAATTTGTTAATTTATGACATATGTAGCAAATAGACATCAGCGCTTGATAGAGATTAAATTCTCATGAGCATATGGTGACTGCTGTATCCATCCACCCTCAATCGTTAGCCATTCGTTTTCATCTGCTTGTAAGTGACAGCTATTACGCACGGCGCTCCAACCTACCCGTTCCCCTCCCTCTTTGTCTAACCTTCACCCCCCCACCATCTTTCTCTCGCGCCTTGCTTTCTTCCGTCTTCCTTTTCATAATAATGAAATAAGCGACTAGTGGAGATGGATCAAATCTGTGTTGTTTATCCATTAGACGATGATGGAAAGGGGTCCCTCTGTTTTCGCGGCAAGCCATTCGGAGGCATTTCATCTTGTCCTGGCCGGCTTCGTTGCACAAAAATTGGTCCCATTAGAGGTTGGGCCGGTCGCTGACGGATGCAGAGAAGCATACAGGGACACTTCCCTGACTCGCTCGCTCTCACGCGCAGCTCCACGCCATATGGTTACTGTATCATCCAGTCAGGAGGGGGGGTATCAAAGATGCAACTTGTGTTATTTTTTTTTTTCTCGCTCCCTCTCTCCCTCTCGTCTAATTTTAGTGGTTTTCCTCAAAGGAGCCTTTAATGACAAATACCATATGGCTGTGGGAACAGGGGCTTTTATAAGTGTGCAGAAGCGCAGCTGCAACAATGTGCATTAGCAGCGTTTTTTCATTAGGCTAATGTTGTCTAGCGTCCCTCCCGTCAGAGTTGGGTTTTGCGGGGAAGTGTTTACAGGAAGGGCAGCGTGCATCACGCTAATGATGTAATCCGAATTTGACGCCAGCTGACGGCCTTTTGTGCTGATGGCTTTTGTTTATGATTTCTCTAAATGGATTCCTCGTCTGATAAATTTGTAATATTTAGCCGCCGTTTCGTTCAGCAGGCTCCATAAAGCCTGTAAGCACATGTGTTCCTCTGCGGCTCTGTGCCTCATTGCTCAGAGACGTACTCAGCGTGACACAGTCGGCGCTTCACCACATGCTAGCGGTGCAAAGGAAGTGAGGATTACATATACGTGGCAAACTGCTTTGCGGCTCGTGTTTGATATGCTGCTTTCCAACTAGCTGTGTGCTAATGGACCACACAGGAGCCGGAGAACACACTCAGATATAATCAAAGCAAATGTCAAATCTTTGCACGTGTATAATCTTTCTGGATTGAATTT
>JAUMHR010000076.1:7469447-7484785 GCA_032361145.1 Enteromius fasciolatus
AGCCGGAGAACACACTCAGATATAATCAAAGCAAATGTCAAATCTTTGCACGTGTATAATCTTTCTGGATTGAATTTAAAAAAAAGCGTAATGATAGTAAAATTGCAAATTAGACTGATATAACTTTTATGCATGAATAGGCTTTTCTCATTCATTATCTTGAAATACACGGCAAGAATTACTTTATTCCTCAGTGTTTTATCTTGTTTTGCATAAAAATATCTAAACATTCTTTAAAAAAGTAAATTTCAAGTAAAATTACTTGTGGTATCAAGTCTTGTTTTTATCAAATCTATCAACATTAGTCGAGTTTAAACAAGAAATGTATCTGCCAATAGAGTAAAATCAAAGCATGTGTTATTTTTCTAAAACCATTGGCAGATATTGTATTTCTTGTTTATGAAGTAACTTACTTTTCATTCATTTTTTAGAAGTCATTTGGTTCTCAAGTAAATGGTTCTTGATATAAGAAAAAATACTGATTAAGAAAATCATTTTTGCATTGTATGGTGCATGTGAACTGTCACTAACTATGAAGACCTCCATTTAATGAAAGTCTGAGGTCGCTGAGGGTCAAAGCAATTTCACTAGCCTCTGGTAATTATCATCATAACTACTAACAGACCATTACCTCATACAGCTGGCGACCAGGCAGTCCTTTATAAACAATCCCCATCATTATCATCATGAAAATATATCAGAATAGCTTTTATTTATTTACATGTTAATGTCTTACTTTTGTCATTTTTGCTATTTAATCTGCATCATGACCAGCAGCTAAATTTTGGCCACGCTTTCTTCAAACTCTGTGCTTTCATTGTGCTTCGTTCAATATTCAATCAACGCACCGCTCCTTATTTTAGCCATTACATCACTGAAAAGGCACACAGTGGGAGTACACTGAAGAATATTCCAGAGCTGAAAAGATGTTTGATTATAGTCTTAGATCAGAGTCACAGGCCATAGAGAAAGAAAAGAAAGAAAACAGAGATGAAGAAAGCACAGAAAGAGAGAAAATAGACATCATCCTCCAACTAACACCTTGTGCTGTTTAGATGCTGCTATAGTCCGACTGTTGCTGGATGGGGATTCACAAAAAACCTTTCATCTGCTGTGAAAATGCTCCTCAGTGTGTCTTTGAAGTGGCGAGGCCTCCAAGTGCTTTCGGAGAAAGCCAAGCCAGCTAGTAATCACGACAGAGATGCAGAGGAAATGAGACAGAAAGAAAGCGAACGTTACCCCCCCACCTCCAAACCATCTGCTTTGAAGATGTCACTTTCTATGTTGACCATGATTGCTCATATCAAGGGCCCAGGGCACTAATGCATGTTTCAGGTCACAATAGAGTGCTGCTCGAAACGGCGCGAGAGTGTCTTTATTTTGGAAGAATGTACCTGTAATGATAATAATGAGTAAACAAAAAAAACGGTGTTTAGAGCCTCTGGCTGTGGACAGCTTCTAGTGCTACATCTGCTCAGCACATCCTGACCGCTATCTCCCCCTACAGGCCAACTTGCCGTTACTGCAGAGGGAGCTAGTGCACTGTGCACGGCTGGCCAAGCAGAACCCGGCTCAGTATCTCGCCCAGCATGAGCAACTCCTGCTGGACACAAGCACCACATCGCCTGTCGACTCGTCTGAACTCTTGATGGACGTCAACGAGAACGGCAAAAGAAGAACACCTGACAGGTGAGCCGAACTGTGAATGGACATCGTAATCAATCAGTCATGTAGTTTTGTTGGCATTCAAAATCACAAAACCAGTCTTAAATCGCTTGGGTATGTTTGTAGCAATAGCCAAAATTACGGGTCAAAATTATTTTTCTTTTACGCCAAAAATCTTTAGAATATTAAGTAAAGATCATGTTCCGTTAAGGTATTTAGTAAATTTCCTTATGTAAATATATGAAAACCTCGTTTTTTATTAGAAATATGCATTGCCAAAAATGTCATTTGGACAACTTTAAAGGCAATTTTCTCAAGTATTTAGCATTTTATATACGTTCAAGATTCAAGATTTTAAAATAGATGTATATCGGACAAATACTGACAGACCCTATCCTATCCTAACAAACCATACATCAATAGAAAGCTTATAAATCTCAATTTTGATAAATTGACGACTGATTTTGTGGTTCAGGACAAATGAATACATTTCTATTTTTATGTAATATTAGGTTTTCTTTGCGAAAAAATGCAAATTTACAAAGAACACTATCAAAGTTCAATGTATCACAGAACCACAAGGTGCAAGGTGTAAAGTGCATAATAATCGAAAGTGAGTTGTAAAGAAGACAGGGAAAAATCTTTTTTTTTTGGAAGAGTTGTCGATAAACGTTCATTTGAGTGTTCATTTATTAGCAAGTGGCAACCACACACAACTATAGACTACGAGTGCATGCTTGTAAAACAGCTGGAGGGCTGTAGAATTGTTGCAGCAGGTTATGAGTGTATATTGTCATGCATCATTTGGATTCTCATCCTTTAATGGAGCAGAACCAGGAGGAACCAGACACATCTGGAGAATGCAGGTAGATTCTGTAGAGGCTTCCTGTTGAGATGAACATGAGTGAGAGTTTGCGCTACAAAACTAGAGCAAGGCTACATGTCTTTTGCGGCCCGAGCGAAAGGATATAAGCGCTTTTATATATCAGTTCACTCCCAGGAGCTCAGAATTATTTCTTCTTTTCAGTGAGGAAATATAATTTTTAATATGCTATCTTATATGAATACATATCAGCTTAGTTCCCCACGGTTATTAGAGAAGAATATACAGCTCTCTATTTTTCTCTTTCTTTATATCTGTCTTCTTTTTTAATGTAATACCTGCATTTTTGTGTGAGCTCTAATGTATGGCTAGGTGAGCCTGGGGACATGGCTGATAACACATACAGATGAGACTCAGCTCAGATACGGCTGGCTAAGCGCTTCTGTTTCTGCTTAGCTCGGCTCAGCTCGACTCGACTCTCCAGGCTCAGAATGAGGAGGTGCAAAATAAAGAGAAAGCAATATTGGAATTTGAAAGGGAGCAATGCTGTCCTTAATCACGGAGCACAATGTACGGACACTTCAGTCTGATTAATATCAAAGGAATCGGGAAACTACAGCTACAGAGAGAAGCACACCCTACAATGCATTCTTAGAAGAGAAATGTGTTGCCGAGACTTATTTGAATAAAATATTCTATTCTGCTGCGCTACCCCTATATATTTTAAAAACCCAAAAAAAAGTGAATTCAAAATGAGGTTCAGATTTAGTTCACAGCAGTCTTGTAAACTAAGATGTTACCTGAGATTTTAAAATGCTTACACAAAGGGATTGTTGTCAGTGAAATCTTCCTGTATGATTTTTATTTAATATATTTGAAAGAAGCTTCGTCTTCTCATCAAGGCTCTATTTTTTTGATCAACAATACAGTAAAATAATACTGTAAAACATTATTTCAATTTAAAACAATTGTTTTCTCTTTTATATATATATATCTTTATTTATATATATATACATATATTTATATACAGTACATTTCTTAATTACTTTCTATGTTGAAAACAGTTATGTTGCTTAATATTTTTGCAGAAATGTACACATTTATAGGATCCTTTGATAAACAGAAAGATCTAAAATACAACATTTATTTAAAATAGTAAACTTTTGTAACATAAATGCATTTGCTGTTTCATTTGCTCAATTGAATGCATCTTTGCCGAATAAAGATTACAATAAATTTATTGAATTTTTTTTAAAAATGTATTTATATTTGCTTTGTATCGTAATCGTTCGTGTAGCAAGTGTCACGTGAATACACAGTACACAGTGTTAAATATAATATTTATATATAAAATATATAATAATAATATATAATATTTGACGCACATAAAAATGTAAATAAGTATAAAAATTAATTATAAATAAATTTCAGGCCTGTGTTATAAAATACAATAAATAAATTGCAAAGTAAATAAATTAATAGATCAAAAAAGACATGGGAGACGTGAGCACATGGAAATCACATACTGGAACAAGTTCATGAAGAATAGATCGAATTAGAATTGGTTTTAAAATGTATGAGACTGGGGTAAAATAAAGGCAGCTGTGTTTTGGAGGTGTGGGTGGAGGAGAGAGGTGGCTTTGAGGAGCATATGGACGGTGATGGATGCGCATTAGCAGCTCATAAAAGCAGCTCATTAGGAAGTTTGGTGTTTTTCAGAGGTCCGCCTCACACACACACACAGTGACTCACACGAGCGCCAGCATCTGTGAACACCTGGACCCGTGACACATGAAAGTGAAGGGCAGAGCAATGTGAAAGCCCTAGGGTTTAGGTGCGCAGAGCGAGTCCTGTAAGTGCACATCTCTTACAGTCCTTGTGTGCTCTGTCAAGACCTATTTTTACTGACAACAAAGTGCTCGACGGAAGCATAGAAGCTGCTTTTCTACTTAGCACATTAGATGACAGACCCTTACTGCCTTAGGTGCAGCTTCACATTCTCCCTCAACCCACAGCAGAGTAATGTGCATCACATCAATGAACACACTGTCCTCAGAAGACATCTCAGTGTCAGTGTTTGTAAAACACAAAAATAAAAGACACTAGTGACTCAACCTTTTCCCTGACATGTCTGGAGAGACAACCGGTTCTATCTATCAGTCTATCTATCCATCCATCCATCTATCTATCTATCTATCTATCTATCTATCTATCTATCTATCTATCTGTCGGTCGGTCTGTCTGTTTTCTTTTATCTATCATTCGTTTGTTCTACTGTTCTACTGATTGTTCTATCATCTATCTTTCTATCTGTCTGTCTCTTGTTCTATCTATCTATCTATCTATCTATTGTCATTCTACTGTTCTATCTGTCATAACATTTAAATCTAAAATATCTAAGTCTAGTCCTTTCTTCCCGTTGCTCACTCTGGATTCTTCTGTTTCTTTCCAGAACCAAAGAGAACGGCTTTGAGCGGGAGCCCCTTCATCCCGAGCACCCCAACAAGAGGCCCTGCACTATCAGTCCTGGCCAGCGCTTCAGCCCCTCCAATGGGCTCTCGTACCAGCCCAACGGCCTGCCGCACCCCACCCCGCCCCCTCCACAGCACTACCGTCTGGATGACATGGCCATCGCACACCACTACAGAGATTCCTACCGCCACCCCAACCACCGCGAGCTCCGCGACCGCCCTCGGCCTCTGGGTAAGAGAGAGAGATTACAGCAGCTTCTGGGGACAGTCATTAATAAGAGCGTTACTGTGCTGTGAAAGATAGTTTGAGTCTGAGATATGCTATATAACCTCCTTCTCCACGGCTGCGCTTACCACTGCCTCCAATCCTCAAAGTTTGTGAATAACATTTTGATGCAAGACCCCTATAAATTTGGTGAGGGTAAAAATAAGTTTCAAGGCTCAAATTCAGTTCATAGCCTTTGAAAGTCACATTTGACGTTTTTTCTTTAAAGGAAAAGTTGATTACTTGATTAAATAAATAATAACTAGTAATAAAATGTAAATGAAATTCAAAATAATTATAAATAATAATAATAATAATAATAACAAACGAACAAATCACATATATGACATAATATATGTATGTGTACTATTTATATTTATTATGTAAATATAAATACACACACATACAGTAACTATAATAAAAAATAAATATTTTAAATATATGTATATATTATTATTCTAAGTTTTTTAACATATTTTACATTTAAATATATGTAACATATAAACATAACATGTTTCATAAATATACATAATAAATATATATACAGTATTCACACATTTATTATGTAAACATTAAAAAAATTTTATTTTGGATGTGATTTATCATTTGACAGCACTAATATATGCATTTATAATGTATTACTGTAATGTGAGGCTCCGAGGCTGACTTTGCCTCAAGTCCACTGCATGCCATTCAGACTCTTAGATGTTAAATCAGACGAGGCTTAGTTGGATCAGGAACATAAACTCCTTTAAAAATGATTTGAGGTTTACATTAAACCAACTCTCCATATCGGGTTTAAATGTGCTAAAAATACTCAAGCACGTTAGCCAGTGATATATGCACGAGATATGCATAAGCCTGGCAGCTCTGGTGCTGTGTGGAGAGAGCGAGAGAGCATGCCCGCAGGCTGCACGGGAGAGAGGAGTGAGGGATGAGAGTGTGTGAGGAATGAAGAGTGTGTGAGCGATGGAGGATGTCAGGAAGCGGGTGAGCTATGGCTGTGAAACAGACGGGCACGACATGCTGCTGAGGGCAAGCAAGAGAAATGGAAAACCGAGGCCCAAATAGTAACACGTTTAACACTCGCTCTCTTTTTCTCTCGTTCTGTGTCAGGGATGCACGGCAGCACGCGCCAGGAGGAAGTCATAGATCACAGACTCACAGACAGAGAATGGGCAGAAGAGTGGAAGCACCTTGACCATGTAAGAAAAGTAATAACATTTTTTATTACTATCCAAAGTATGAGTGTGTGAGAGAGAGAGATAGAATACGACACAAGAAGTGTGTTTGCTGGTACGTTTCTGTGTTTGCATGTTTTTGTTTTTTTCTTGCAATCTTTTACAGGATATTTACCTTTAAGTCATGACTGCAAACATTTCTTTTAAAGTTTAACTAAATATCTATATGAATATGTGTACAGTTTTATCTAATACGTTTTAGGAGAAACATCAGTTTTTATTTAAGTTGTAAGGTCTCCTGAGAGCCTCAGCTTCAAAGCACTAGCTTGTTTTTATATCTAAATTTGTCATTTGTATTTAGAACAGATGTTGTGTTGGTAACATCCAGCCTGTTTCCCCCCCCCCGCAGCTCCTGAACTGCATTATGGATATGGTGGAGAAGACACGTCGTTCACTGACGGTGTTGAGGAGGTGCCAGGAGGCCGACCGGGAGGAGCTCAACTACTGGATCCGTCGTTACAGTGATGCTGAAGATCTTAAAAAGACCAGCAGCTCCAGCAGCAGTCAGTCCAGACAACAGAGCCCCGCCAGCCAAGAAAGCAATGCTTTAGGTAACACTTATTCAGCACAAGATATTAGTCTGTACCTCAGAAAATGTTCTGATGATAATGTAACGATCAGTTATTTTGACTGGAAAGATGGTTTTATCTTGTGTCGAGTTCATTGTAAATGAAGTGTCCTTTCTTCCCTCTCTTCCAGACGTCCATAGGGAGCTCCTTCACAGGCCAGTGTCTGGATACGTACCTGAAGAAATCTGGAAGAAAGCCGGTTAGCATGCCATCTTTTTCGTCTTTTTAACATGCACACACACTCATAAGCACAGGTGGAAAATCAAAGGTAAATTATTCAGACAGAGCTCTTTCAAAGCCTGTGTGTGATTTAAACGCTCTCTGAAATTCAGTCAGTTATTTGTATGCAGAACTGGGAACCTGGTCAGTGTCACACCAAACTCTGGTGTGATCTCGACATAACAGTTATTTTCCTGAGATCATAATTGTTCTCGTGAAAAATGAGGGGAGGATTAAAATTATATGCACAAATGATGCATATATAAAAATGTTATAACACAAGGGAAAAACGTAGTAAAACAAAATAATAAATAAATGTTTATATATAGAGGATAATAAAGGATACATTTTATAAATAAAAAATATTTAATATAGTTCACAGATTGAATTCCTGCAATGGTTTTAAAAGCCACCTTTTTTTATGCTACTTTTTTTTTTAAATAAATGTAAAAATGAAAAATAAGGTTTAGTCATCGTGCGTTTTATTTAAAACATTTTTTAAAGCCAGCATTATGAAAAATCTTTAGAAGCTGATAAAACACTTGGAAGGTTTAGTGGCTTTTGAAATGTCGTTTGACTCCTGTAACGTTCCCCGAGTCGTGTGTTGGGCAGTTCACTGATTGGCTTCACTGGAAGCACCTCTACACATTCCAACAGTGATGTCAGATCATAAAGCTCTTTTATTGCTCTGGCTGAACAGGACACATAAGTGCTCCCAGCCTTTACAGCACTTCAGCACTCTCGCCATTAGCCGTGCAACAGGCTCTCAGCTCTCTGTTTTATCACAGCAGAGGAGCTGGTTAAAAGACGGATAAAGATATTAAAAGGCTTTGTTTAAAGAGCAGTTGATCTGTGTGAAATATGACAAGTGATGGATTCTGTAATAGCAGATTGTTTACTTTGGCCTCTTACAGGATTGAGGCATCTGCTAAAGCAGTTTGTCTTTGCTGTGTGGTCTAACCAATGGCTTTATAAAAGCAAACAAGCCTTTCCATGAAAGTGACGTAAAAAAAAAAAAGCTCTTTCTTGCTAATACTTTGCCTTCGCATCACAACGGCGGTACTAACACCCTAAACAAATCACCACAGATTGAAAATCCATCTGAATGGTCATATATAAATGCAATAAAATATATCAGGGAATTCGGTGCATTTTCCGTGACCTCAGCCCATCAAAAAGACGACTTTGTGCACCAAACCACCATGGTTTCACAATTCAGTCCAGTCTTGATAAAAATGTCCCTGGCTCTATAATCCTTCATATTTAAGACTGGGGAGGAGGGTCTGCGCAACCGCAGCCATCCGTTTCTTCAGAACAAGAGACTACCATGACAGTTTATTCTATTAAAGCTCCTCAAGAACAGCATGTCTTTTTTCAAAAGCATTGTACGCCTTTAGTGATGGTTACACAACTCAAACCAAAAGTGTTTAAGAGTCACAACTGCCTTAAAGCGGTCCTCACAAGTTGCCACAGTGTAATGAGGGGTGAATGTCCTTTTTTTTTTTTTTCAAAAGACTGTGTACAGTAGGTGATGAATATTCAAGCCCTTTCTCGCACAGTGCCGTATCCTGATCCGCACGGGCCTTTGGGGGCACAATTGAAATGCATAATTTAAATATAAATTGCCCGATTTGCATATGCAATTAGTCAGGCTGCAGCCTTGAACAATGAAAACAAACAAACACCAAAAAAAAAACCTAGTCTGTTCTTGAGATGAGTTTTCCAGCCAGAAGTATTTACGGTTAATGGGATAACAATGTAAAAGTACAGATAAAGTATGAGTTCAAGGAAATACATTTATACTTCAGAGGGGAAAATATCAAGGATTACCTGTAATCTGCCTTGTGCACTACAGTCAAGTCTTTGGTTTGAGGCAAAAACAAAGGCACTTTTTCTTGTTTATTTGTATTCGGCAAACACAGAAAGTCATCTGAGCCCATTCAAATAAAAATTGATGTTTCTAATTAATCCCCAGATTAATCTCTCAGCTGCTTTTGAACAAAACAAGCCAATAGGATCAATTAAACAATATAAAAATAGTTTTCGAAATGCAAGATAATTAGCTGTTGAGTTACTTTGAATGAATTAAAATGTGAGATATTATTGTTAGGTGATTTTGTGTATGCATGTGTATAGGGATTTCAGTAGTTGTTCCCTGGACGCTTAAAAGCACTGTGCTCTTTCTTTCAGAAGAGGCTGTGAACGAGGTGAAGAGGCAGGCCATGTCTGAGTTGCAAAAAGCCGTGTCAGAGGCTGAGCGCAAGGCCCACGAGATGATCAGCACCGAGCGAGCCAAGATGGAGCGCACGGTGGCCGAGGCCAAGAGACAAGCGGCAGAGGACGCGCTGTCAGTCATCAACCAGCAGGAGGACTCCAGTGAGGTAACAGCTTGTACGCCTACTGCACATTGTTATTGTATTAGCAAACAGCTGCAGCATTCACGTACTGCACAATGATTCATTGGGATGGTAATATATTCCATAATTGATTATATTTAGCATTACATATCATCTTGGGGATTTTATTTTATTTTATGTAATGTGTACTTGGCTGGGTTGTTTCAATTCCATGGCTTACATTCGATCTCCTTAGTATGGAAATCGTTAGGAAAACATGGATATCATATGAAAAGCACAGGGGGAAGAGAAGGTGTCCCAGATAATTCCTCATGCAGCCCGGTGTCACACAGAGCCGAGGAATATAACATTGCATTTATCACCTCAGGCAGAGCGGCGCTTTTCCTCCTCTAAATGAAACATGTGGACAGTTAAGGTGGTACTGATTTGGATGAGGGAAATTGGGAAGGGAGCGCAGAGTGTCTGCGCACAGCGGGGGTACAGCTCGTTTAATCAGTTAGCAGAGAAAGGCGGCACGCATCTGAGTTTAATTGCACAAGCCATGTTTATGCACGTCCCCCTGGAGGATTGCGTCGGTAGCCGTTTATAACTCTGGCTTCTTGTCTCAGGGACGCATTCAAGACTTCGTGATAATTGCTCTTATTTGGCCCGGAGACAAACACAAAGAGGCCACAGCGGTAACCTGAGTTTCTGTGTGATCTTTGAGCGTTTTGCAGTTAACCTGTTACAAATGTGTCCTCACGTAGTGCCATGTGGAACTGGGTAAAATGACTGCGTTTTTCCCCAGCTAGCTCATTATTTCCGTGTTTTCAAAGCAGGGAGATCCAAAGAAAAATAAAGCAGAATTCTCTATTTAGATTTCAAGTCAAATGGGAAATGTTTGCTGCTAATGAGCCGAGACTTGCGCTCGTTTTTCTCAAAGGTCTGCGCATCCATTATTTCCTAATTGGGATAATACCCATGTAAAGAAATGCACGTTTTTTTTGTTGTTGTTTTGAATATATCACAGCTTAAACCTCCCTTCCCCCTCTTTCTCGTACAGAGCTGCTGGAATTGCGGACGTAAGGCAAGCGAGACCTGCAGCGGCTGTAATACGGCGCGTTACTGCGGTTCCTTCTGCCAGCACAAGGACTGGGAAAAGCACCACCACGTATGTGGCCAGACTCTGCAGGCTCAGCAGCAGGGCGAGACCCCCGCCACCGTCAGCTCCTCGGCCACCCCCAGCAGCGGCGCCGGCAGCCCGGCGGATACGCCTTCTGCCGCGACCCCTCGCTCAGCCACGCCCGGCACGCCCTCGGCCATAGAGACCACGGCGCGCTAGAGCCCCGAGTGGGCTGTTCCTGATGCCTCAGCCGACTGACTCACCTGCCTCACTCGCTCCAAAATGCTAAACCTAGCGCACTAACAAAGAAGAGACTGTACTTAGGGCGATCACCCCACAGGAGGTCCATTTCGGGTCATATTGACTTGCCATGATAGAGAACGCAAAGATATTCTTTGTTTGAAATTCTCATTGTTCTTTATTGTTACTACAGCTATTATCGATTACTGTTGATAATGTCGTTTATTGTTGTTGTGGCTCTCTTACATTCTTGTAAATAAGAAGACAAATGGAGTAGACAGCCGAGACCTCTCGATGAGTATATCTGACCTCCCCTTTGTTTTGTTTGTTTGTCTTTTTTTTTTTTTTCCTCCTTCGTTCCGTTCTCAAAGCTCTTTATCCGGTAGCTCGGATATGAAACTATTTGACCTCATTAAAAGACACTTTAAATGACAAAAACCAAGGAAATACTTCATAGCTGATGTACGCGAAGACTTTGAATATTATTAAGACAAAAAGACAGTGTTCCTTGTAAAGAAGAAAAAGTCAACGCGACATTGTTGAGAAAAAAATAAAAACACGCCAGGATGAAGGGCATCTGCGTCAGACGTGGTGGAGTAGACGGCGGACGGCGTTTCTGACTTGCGCGCTGAACTCTGCAGATGTGCAGCAGATTGTGAAGGAACGCAGATGTTTGTCCCTCTTCTGCAAGATAATATCCAGGTCAATGGTCTGAGAAATAAAAAGCTGTTTCACTGAGGAATGTAGCAGCGAGGAGGGCCCTTGCTGGATGTTGAGTACCGCGCGGCGTAATGAAGGATGCGCTCTGAGCCCTGATCCCAAATGCACTCCATCAGCTCCCTAAACAGGAAGTGAAGTCATCAGCCCACCAGAGCAGGACTGTCAGAACCTCAATGTGACAGCCGCTGGGAAACAAAGGGCTGAGAAATTACCCATAAATCACCGGCTGTTGGAGCCCTCTCCTGTCCTGCCTATCTCTAACCCCGCCATCCGTCCTCGTTCTGCTTCTTTTTGCCCTTCTAGATCTCATTGTGTTAAACACTTGTGTCCTGTGCCGTCTCCAATGGTTATTTATTGTACATGTGCTGGACAATTGTGACGACGCATTAATAGTTTAAACCACAGTCACAACTTTTTAGTCGTTCTAGGTGCAAAGAGGAAGAACATGTTTTCACTTTTTTTCTCTCGCTCTCTCTCGCAAGCTGCTTTTCTATTTGTATGTGTTTGTGCTAGTCCCCTTGTAGTTCTCTAAAAAGAAAAAACACTTTTCCCTTTCCCATTGTCCTCGAAAGACAAACGCTATCTCAGAGCTGCTACTTCAGTCTCATTCAGATGTTTTTTCTGAGAACTAGCATGTTACATGGAATGCTAACATAAATGTTTTTGTACATGGGACGTACATAAATGTATTTGCACTGTCACGGTTTCTCTCGGCATGCTTCTTTTTGCAGTTTTTCTTTTTTTTTTTTTTCATAGGGAGTTTCACTTCATAGGTTATCTTTGGAGTGCTTCGTTACATATCTGTGATTTTCTTTTCTTGTAAAAAAACGGAGAAAAATCCATGAAAAAAAAAAGAGAAAAAAAAACGAAAACAGAAAAACAGAAAACAAAAGTATCACAATCTGCTTTTGTTAACATTTTTTTCTAAACATTTTGCTTTGAATAGTTAAGGACAGTGCATGCATATGCATATTGAACGCTATGGTATATGTTGTTTTTGTTTTCTACAAAAAAAGAAAAAAAATGTACAAAAAAGACACTAACTTTCCAAATGCAGAGGTGAAAAACAGACAGCTTTAACATTGCAGAGCACCAGGATACACAGTATTACAAAATAATTAACATGGAAGACAGCCAAAGACAGACATGAAGGACCAAAACCTGATTTTATCCAAGATTTAACCATGACAAAAGAGACTCACTCCAATGCATTCTTGTTTTCTCCATGTGTTTATCAGGGGAAGCCACACTGAGCAACGTTTCCATTCGAAAACCTTTAACTCTCCCCTGTCCAGAGCCGAGACCAGCCCTATTGAGCTCATAGGGAGGAGGAGCCACTCAAAACCATGTAGCAGTTTCTCAGAAAAGAGGCTTTCACGTGTGGATGAGGCGGTCGGAATGATTGAGCAATAATCAAAAAAGGTGGATCCCATATATAATCCTGCAGAGCGAGTTTTTTCTTTCGTATCATTCCTCTAAATGGATTCATCATAAGAACGCCGCTCCAAAAGGACCCAACCGAAGTTCTTCTCATTCATAAACGGCGCATAACCAAACTTTCAAGTGTTTCAGCTCAAGATTAAAAGCCATGTGAGAAACTAAAACTAAACAACCTCGTCAATGGCTTAAGAGAAAGAGGGGTCTAAACGGGCACATATCTGCACTCTGACGGCTAATGTCCCCCAAACCATGGTGCTAAACGCTGTGCATTTGACCTCTTAGGAAGAGCGACTGGCTCTGGACGCACTCCCGGCATGCTACGGTTAAATAATCCAAAACAAACATACTGTAGGTGTAAGACACCTGTCCGCATCGCCAGCTAAGCTGTTTTGAAACACTATTTCAAAAAAAAAAATACATATAGATAGTGTAGTAGCTCGATCAGGGTGACCTGAATAAAATAAGCACGGACGAAGCGTTAAGTAACTCCTCCTTCTCCTTTCCAATCTAGTACGTCTGTTTTGCTACAACTTTTTTTCCTCTGTGGCAAAAAGTCTCACTCTACCTCTGACAGCACGTTAGGAGCACCAGTCGCTGAGCGGACACTGGTCTAGTCAAACCAAATGGGCACATGAGAACAGGAATTAAACCCAAAGTTAAAAGCTCATATAGCTGCAAACCATATCACTACTTGGTAACAATGCAGACCTCATGAGAAAAAAAAAATTATGAATAGAATACGTAAAATAAAAAAAAGAATTAAAAAAATGTTACGTTCATTTTAAGTTTGTCACGTGTATAAAACGCTTTGAGTCAACTTGAAGTAAAAAAAGAAAAGCAAAAAAAAAAAAAAAAGGATTTCATTGACTCCATTTGATATACACTATAATTCAATCCATGGTCAAAGATGAGAAATCATGTTATATATTCATATTGCCCTCCTCTTCTTCTGCACCCCCTTTTCCCCCATTTCTGTCTTCTTTTGTGAGACACGCTTGGCCGCTCGTCAGTGTCGTTTAGGTTCGTGTTTATGGGGGATTCACACCAAACGTGAGCGGAAAGTAACGGCTGGTGAATTTGCGCATGCCTTGTTTGCCAGGTGTTAACTTTTTATTTTCTCTAGTTTGTAAACTGAATTAAACTAATAAAGGGACAGTGGAAACATTAAGTGAAATGAATTGGTCGGGTGGGTTCAGGACGGGCAGTTGTAGGATTCTTCGAAAATCTTTATTGTGAAAAAAACTCATGAAAGTCGTTGTGCAATACTTAACGTAAACATGAACCACAGGTTACAGGTGGGCTGGGAGGGTGTGGACTCTGACACACTGTTTCCGAATACTCTAGGGTTTTTGAGTCTACTATGTTAGAACTGTGGTTTCTTGTTTAATCTGTTTTCTTTATTTTATTCTCTCATTTTTGGGGGCTGTAGTAAATGGTCTGTCAGTCTGTGAATCTTTGCAGTATGATTCTGGTATTGTTGTACTCTTTACTGTGTAATAAATATGTTCATACCTGCATTGGAGACTGGATTTATTTTTGTTTTTGTTCGAAATGCTCTACATGCATACATTCTGCTCGGATGCATCGTTTGTTAGAAATACAACAGAAATTAGTTTTAAATCAGCAGGAACGTGAAGTGCTGTAATACAAAGTTTCAGCACCAATAAAAGTATGCTGCAGGAAAATATTTAGGAATTTGGTATAGTTTTCAGGACAGATTTGGATATCTTAAAAGCATTTTAAAGCCTTGTGGTCATTTTTATATGATATTTTCATATTATTGAATATTCAGATAGATATGACACACATTTTGGTAAATCAATTATATTTAAAGTATACAATGTTGACCTTTTATCTCAGTATTTTGTGTTTTGCCAATTCAAAATTGAATTTGTCTATTTTTTTTTTTCATAATTGTTTTCGTCATAACTATGACTTTTACCTTACATTGTAAACGTTTTATGCAGTAATCTTATCTAATATTTTGTCTTTTTATTCTATAATTGCTTGTCAGGTAATATAATTCTAATTATATTTATATATACACTCACCTAAACGATTATTAGGAACACCACACTAATAGAGTGTTTGACCCCCTTTCGCCTTCAGAACTGCCTTAATTCTACGTGGCATTGATTCAACAAGGTTCTGAAAGCATTCTTTAGAAATGTTGGCCCATATTGATAGAATAGCATCTTGCAGTTGATGGAGATTTGTGGGATGCAC
>JAUMHR010000076.1:7493390-7516213 GCA_032361145.1 Enteromius fasciolatus
GATAAAATCGTCAGGGCAGCGCTGACAACACGTTTTTGTGTGAGTGTGTAACCGCGGTGTGCGTGTGCAAGGACGTGGTTTACCTGGTGGTTGCATATTAGCAGTGATAAAATTAAAAATACAAATACAATAGAAATTAATTTATAATATTAACTGAACTTAAATAATAATGACAAATAACAATGAATAGATGAAATTGGACTGTAACTGGGGCTGTAACTAAAATAACAAAAAAAATGTAAGCATTTTTGCACTTTTCTTTTGTGGCAGGATAGGACAGTTTATAGTTGACGGAACGCAAACTGTAAGAGTGAGAGGTGTGGGAACGGGAAATTTCCTCAAGCCAGGATCCGGACTCAGGATGCCTGTTGCGACTTTAAGGTCAGGAATTGTAGAAGTGTAATAATTTCTCATCTGCCTGTTTGCATGCCTGTTCGTGAAGAAGGGATGGAGAACAACATGCTGTGGCATACTTAGCACACAGAACCTGTAGGTAGTGCAGGTCTGCAGCTGTATTCAGCGTTTGCCCTGCGGGTACAAGATTAATGTGTGACAGTGGCCCATGTAAATGAGCCTCTACATGCCAACTAAACCATGTTCTGTTCTCTTCCCTCAGGCGGCTCGTAGCTGCACCCTCACATTCAATGTCATGCTTGCCTTAATCATGCGGAGATTTACTACCTTCTATAATTTCTCTGGGCTCAGCAGTGATTTGCTCACCCTCTATCCCAGCCATCCATCTACAATGACTGATGCCACCCAGATCTAAAACAAATGTTTGACCAAGCTGTTCCACTGTATTATTCAGCGGTGCGAAGGACCTGACACGTTTGACATAACGCCTTTGCCCGTTTAATTATATAGAATCCAGATAAATATTTACAGATGGTCTTTTGTCTGTCTCAGTGAGAGTGATTTACTCAGATGTGCCGAGGAGGTTTCTGCCTCTTTGACTGGCTTGAGTGAATCAAGGATGGAACATGTGGAATTTTCCGTCCTGCTGATCATTCCTGTGACAAACATCAAGTTGGCACTTCTAGACAGCTGGAAACCAGACCTTTGAATACAGGAAGGAAAATTAGTTGAAGGTAGTTGTTCCAGTGAACACATATGAAGAGTATTAAAGTAACCATTAATATTCTAATAATAATAATTATATATATATATTTCACAGTTGAATTGCTAAAACTTTATTTAAAATTGTAATTGAAAATATAGAAAAAAAACACCCAGATTTTGTGAAGTTTGCTTAAAATATGAAAAAACTTTTTTTCCGGGGGCTAATAGAATAATTATTTTTTTACATGCTTTTTCATACATTTGTATTAGTTTAAAAAAATTACCTTTTTTAGAGCAAACATCAAGACACTAATCTAATAAATAACCATTAACCTAATTTGTTTTTTATTTTTAAATAAATAAAAATTGTCTCACTAGTAAAAAATGTTTAATAAGTCCATGCATTATAGTACAAGAAGCTTGTCTTGTCAAAGCCATGACAGGAAGCTCATGTGGGTGACACAGTTTGCTCTGTCACCTGCTTATAATAAATTTAAGTGACAAAAAGGTCCCATCTTAGTCTGTTCTGATGTGGTATGTATGGTGTAATCATGAGAAATGTGGACTCATCCTCTTTCTCGAATATCACAGCCTCAAAAATAATCAGCTAAATCAAAATCAACCATGCCAACCCTATTCGCAACTAGTTCCTAACTAGACAGTCTCAATGGGTCCCAGTCTTAGCGGTCTCGTTTTGGAAATGTTCCTTGCGTTACCAGAGCAGTAGCATTAATGGGTGGGTTGAGGGGGTTGACTTAAGCCAGGTGCTCCAATTAGGCTGGCTGTGTTCCAGCACATACGGCTGCACTGCCGCCCGTCACCAGCGATCGGAGCGCTTTCCCTTCCGCAAACACACCTGCTGGAGCAAACTCAGCCTCCCATATGCTGCACTAGATCCATATTCAGATTTATTGAAACAATAACGGTTGTGTTTGAAAATCAGTGACCTTGCATGACCTATACTGAACAGTGAGAGAATATTTCCTTTAATAGATCTGTTCTTGAATAGATTCTGGGCTAATGTCGAAATCGTGTTCTCATCGTGAGTCTAATCATGTGTGCACATACGAGCCAGACATATGGCGATGTGATAGGGTAAATGTAACATATGATGGGGCAATGACTGATGCTGTGGTGGAGCATTAATGAAATAGAGAGTGGGAGAGAGAGAGATTAATGAATAGAGCGGACATATTCCTCAAGGACGTTGCTCCTGTCCCTCCGTATGAAACAGATGTTGAGCCAGTGGAGGTTGAATGCCACAGGCGCGGCATGTTCCAGAAAAACCCAGCATACAGATGCCTCTACCTGGGTCGTGCTGGTGTCAGCTGCCTCTCTCATTGAGCACCATCCTCGGGCCATGTGAGCCATCAGGGAATGATGGGAAAAACAGACCCACATTATCGAGACGCAGACAGTACCTACACTGGGATGGTCAAGATATTATGCTGACTGGCAAAAATGACACATAAACACTAGGAAGCAAAGAAATAATTATGGCAAATGTAGCTATTTTTCACCCAAAATAGTTTTATATAAGCATTAATAAGTCAACATACAAGCCTTTTTATTTATATAAGACTTCTGAAGCTTCGTGAGGACTGAAGGTCATGTAAACATGTTGACAAGTTTGTTTTTTGTTCAGTAGATCTTTTTGATTCTTAGACTTCAATTCAATTTGGGTAGTAGAATGTACCCAATAATTACATACATACTGCTATGGAACTTTGGTTGGCTTTGACTTTAATGTGACATATTTCTGGGTGAAACAGGATATTCAAGGAGAGAGAAAAAATAGGACTTGGGGGACTTTATCCTGAAACACCCCTGACATCCACCTTTGAGGAGGTCAAGTTCACCCTCAAGAACATCATGGAGTTCCCAGTGGGAAAGCGGTTATTTTCTGTTACTGAATAAGCATTACATTACTATTGTTGAGGAGTGATCACGAAAATAAAATGAAAAGCTACAATAATAACTAGCTAAACTAAATATCTATTTAAATACCTATGTGGCAATTGGTTAAACATTCTGTCTCGGGCTTACACAAGGATGGGTCCTTGAGGAACTTTTTGTGATTCTTTAATGTAAATGGTTCTTAAAAATTCAAATGTTCTTTATACTGAGAAACAAAAATGGTAAATTTAAGGAAAAGGGCCTTTGGGGAACCAGAAATAGTTCTACTGCATCACTTCAAAATCCTTTCGGTACCAGTGATAGGTGATATAACCAAAAAGAAAGGTCATTTGAGAGTGAAGAACTTCTCACTGATAAATTATTCATCATGTTTACAACAATTCAGTTTTGATTTCATATCTGCTTTGAATAGCAGCGTGACGGACTTCTAGAAAAAATTCTTCGCCCTAGTAACTCAATGCTCAAAACCCCAGTGTCTTTGCACAGAATCCGCTGACCTTTTTTCCCATTTCTTTTTCCCTTTTTTCTTTTTCTTTCAATGAAGGCGCATCAAAGGATTGTTTGGTTCAGTGCATCCGCTGTAGTTTGTTTTCAAACTACAAAATTTGAAAACCAACTTTTTTCAGAGAAAAACAAAGCCTCTCAAAAATACGAAAGAGGCCCAGCTTTAAAAAAAAATCCCTGTGGATAGTCTAGTCATTATTGTGACTACTGAAACTCTCAAAGAGCACGAAACAAGATTAAAGCTTATTTGCTCTTTGAAGTTTTTTTTTTTTATTTGCTTCTTCTGTGTTTTCTTGCTCTTAACAACTCAAGGTGTTTTTACACATGGAATAAGGGGCGAATGACCCAAAACTGCCACAGCGAAAGGGTCTTTCTGTGGCGCTCCAGCTAATGAGGAGAGGGCCAGTGATGGTATAGCCTTATCTTCACCTCAAAGCCTCCGCGCTTCACTCTGTCTAACACTTACTGCCGAGGAAGAAAAACAAAGCCTTACAAGGCTGGGAAGCTTCTAAATGTGCCTTTTTCTTTTTTCACAGAAAAAATATCAATATACCAAATGAACACCACATTTTCTTTAAAAAATGAGCTCTGGCTTTGATTTGGGGCACAGTTATATTTAAAAAAAAAAATATGACAATCTACAAACTCGGCGCTCAGTCAAAACCTTCAACTGAAGTCTTTTTGGGCTAAAGCACTGCCTAAAAAAAATCCCATTTTCAGTGTTCCTGATTAATCATATTTTTCTGGTTACATTTTGGCACATCTCCAGTCCTCCTCTGCCATTTTGTTTAGCGTATGGTATTCTCATCCTCTTAGATGCTTTCACAGGCTCTGCCTCGATGCGTTTCAATCCCGTTTGCCGCCGGGACGTTCTCCAGAGAGACACATTGCCCCCTAGTGGTGCCTAGAAAAAGTGTGACAGATTGATTGTGCAACCATCATGTTGACAACGCCTTGGTGCCATGCCAGCAGCTCAATAGGAGAGCCCTCATTCAGCATAAGATGCCAGACAATAGATTTCCCTGATTGGAGAGTGCTCTTCTTCGCTTGACAGTGGTTCACTGCGTGGTATTGAGTAGCTGTTTTTCCCCTTCTCAGAAGCAGGCCAATACACCAATCAATGATGCTAATTTTAATACTTGAACTCAGAAGATAACAGGTCTGCTTGTAGGACTAAAAATCGACCCACACCACTCATATTCAAAGGGGTAGACCTGTTCTCCCGAGAGATCTGACATATCCAAGAAATTGATGTATAGAGACAAGTATTGATGTATAAAAGTAATGATGTGGTCAGAATGTAAACCTTTTTTTTTCTTCTTTCACTTTTCTGTGAGGTGAGGTGTAATGTACTTACACAAATTGGACATAATAAAGCACAAAAGCAAAAAGTGTTTTCAGTCGATCTGTGCATGTTGTTATAATTAAAAAGGGTCAAATTCTCTTACCAGTGCTCAAGGACATTCAAGGGTGTAAAGACGGACCCGGGAGAGTGGGCACTGCTAGGAGAGATGAGCAGGGATGCCTCGGGCAAAGCACAATCAAAGCAATCTCATTCCGCTTACATGCGTGTTAGAGATCATGACAGCAATATGGTGGGATAAAACCTTGTTTGGCTGATCTGTCAAAGTCCACTGTGATAATAAAGCCCTGTCAGTGCTATCTCATAAACAATTCATGTTGCGTATATGATAGAAAGTGAAGTAGCAGACTGCAGGTAAATAGGGTGAATACACTGTTAATATTTAGGTGCATTGGGAGACAAAAAAAAAACCCCGTTGTATTATAAGTGACGCCGTCGTGCATTATGGTGGAATCTCTGAAACGGGTCAAAAGAAACCCAATTGCAGAGATCTAATCTTTAACGTAGCTACTGAAGCGTTCTTAATGTGCGCGTGTTTGTGTGTGAGGGCTTGATAGGAGCTTAAAGAGCCTGACAAAGAAGAAATGCAATAAAGCTCCGGCTTTCCAATAGATCATCATGAGTGAATTTGCCAACAGTACTCTTCCCGTTTCAAGGCTAGTAAATTAAAATTTATGCACACCTACTTTATCTTCCTTTACGTTCCCCATGAGGTGGCGAGGAGATATTCTCACCATAGGCAATATTCCCTTTCAGTAATTATATCAGTGTAGACTTCCTAATTAACATATGGCACACATGTTCAGAGTGTACGGGAATAATGCTCTCAGTTCTCCACTGCGTCTCCCACTGTGTGATATTTTCTCCGCTGACAGATACTCTGCATTGCTATTAATGTCAATCAAACACATTCTCTCTGTTCGGGCGGCACAAATGCCCACAAACAGGGGGCTCGGGCACACCAGACGTGTCGTGACATTCCCGCATCGTTGATGTATGAAAACAACAGCGGAGTGTTTGTGTGAAACGAGGTTAGCAAAACAAGAAAGGCTGGGTTCTGTTTTAACAAAGTGGTCTGACAGAGGAGAGCTGCTTACGCACATAGACACATCCGCAAACACACACAAGCGCTAACACCAGACAGGGCCCGAGGCGGTCCTGCTGCTCCAGGACCCCAACATCTGCTCTCTGGAATAATGCATGTTTCATTTCAGATGCTCCCTCTCTCTCTAAAATGAAGCGGTGATCTGCCTGTAATTCAAAGGCCACAGATCATGCGGTAAACTCTGCTCTGGTAGCCTCAATGCTGTCCTCGGGCGCTCAAAATCCAGCTACAGAGATGGAAGAGACTGGTACGCCATTTGTTTCCAGTGCACTGAGTAATGGCTGCCACTGGGCTCTGCCACAAAGACAGGCTGTTTCAGACCAGACACACAAAGAAACACTCGGGCTGGTGTGCACACACAAATGTAAATGTACACAAACCAATTAACAGAAAGCCCTCTAGCCTGTGTGTGTTTTAAGCTTACACCATGCACTGTAAATAGAGATTGAGATTTGCGAGTTCTTTTAACAATTGCTTTAATAACGCCTTAATTGCTGAATATCATTAAGTAGAATATGAGCTAGGAACACTGCGACACAGTACGTTTTACACAAAGAGTCAGTTCCGTTCTTAACATTCAATTGACTGAGTTCAGCGAGAGCTGATAAACATGTAGTCCAACAGTACTGAAACTTTTCACTTAAAGTTTGTCACTCTAATTTATCAGTTTATCTGTGTGAATTTGAACATAGAATATTGCCTTACACACAGTATTAGAAATGTGTTTATATATTTTATTTGTGTGTGTGTGTGTGTGTGTGTGAGTAAATGTGACCTGGCCACAAAACCAGTCATGTGCATATTGTAGAAATAGCCAACAGTGCATTGTATGGGTCAAATTTGTATATTTGTAAAGATCATGTGACGTGAATAAATTTTGTAAATATATCCTATAACTTACTGCATTGCTAAGAAATTCATTTACACATCTTTAAAGGAAATTCTCTCTCTTCTTCTTTCTCTCTCTCTCTCTCTGTATATATAGGTGTGTGTGTGTGTGTGTGTGTTTTGATTGTTTTGGGCTTTGCATCCTCAGATTCCTGAAATTCCAGTGGTTGTATCCTAACTTATGATACATATTTATTTAGCTTTCAGATCACGTATAAATTTCAATCGATCCTTATGCTGTTACAGCGAAAAGATAATTTGTTTATCGTGTTGATAGTGACGTATAAAGAACAAATCAAGTCAGTTTCAGACCAAATAGCGTTCTGCAGGTCAACACGGCCAGCTTACCCCGTTGCGAAATGGGACTGAAATGTTTCGTGCTCGTACGGTGATTTCTATAGAAATGACTGGATGTCATCTGTGACAATTCACTTAACAAATGTGACGTGACCGCACCTTTACTGAAAATTAACTTGTTCGTTGAACTGTAGTTTAAAATCAATATCACACTCAATTACTATTCTGAATAGCTGCACAGCTTTAATTAACTATGGCTCCGTGCCATGACTATGCATTTGGAAAACATCACTCTTGTGCTCCTGCACAAACAGTACGAAAAAAAGCGACGGCTAAACGATAATCGTTTAATGGTAACAGCATTCAAATGTTGCAAACTTGAAATCAGCCAAAAATAAATAAATAAATAAATAAGAAACATCCTTTAATATGAAATTGTACAAACAAATCTAGCTTTGGGAAAGAATTGCTGGTCTAGCAAATGTAGATTCACATTTCAGAAGTTGTTTGCATGTTTGAGCATCGTGACTCAATAAAGCTGAATTCTGGACCGACTGCTCATCAGTGTGCCAAAGCATAAACAAAAGATCCGTATGTACACTCGATGATTTACAAAAAAACGGTAATACACAAGATGGTTTGGGAAGTGTATTGAGAGCCTTGTCTTTCGGTTGATTGATTTTGCTGACGTTTGAATACAATACAGTCTTATCATGGCCGAGCGGGCGGCTCTCCTGACAGCTTACGGCTTGTTGGTGCATTCGCCTCAAAGAAAGTAATTTAGTAACATCAGCCTGAAACAGACTTGTTTACACTATCTCCTCTCCTCCTTTCACGGAGAGTCCATATACCATTTGTGAGGCGCATTAACGCCCGCCAAGTGCACAATCACTTGGAAATTGAGGCAACTGCTCTAGAATAATGGCTGAGCTTGACTGAGGGCTGTATAATAAATGACTGAGTCTCGTGGCACTTTTCAGTGGACATCCACACAGTCACCATTAGTTTCCTAAGTGCACTTTTTCCTGCACTTCTAAATTGATTGAAACAAAATGTCACAATTATGCCCTGTAGCTCAAGCTTTAATTATTCATCAATTAGCGTTTTCTCCCCCCCCTTCTTTTTTTCTGAACTGATTTTTCATTCAGTTTGCAGAGATGTATGGTTCCCCTGCTGTTAACCAGTCCAAAGTCATTAGTTTCTGGCTTTGCAATTAAACCTGCTGCATTATTCATCAGGCCCAACTCGGTAGACTCTGCTCTGAGCTCAGGAGGCCTGCATGAGAAATTAATTTGGAGAGATGAAGTTTCCTCTCAGGTTAGAACAGATGCCATTGGCCCAAACAGAGGGTAGGTATGGAGTGCTTTCATTGTAGGGAATTATAATGGCAAGCGTAAAGCCAGACTATAGAAAGGGGAAAAATGTGAATGGATGAAAAAGTACTTTTAAAAATGAACTCAGGAGGAAATGTATAATGACTACATATAAAAGAATTATTCAAATAAGTCATTTTATATTTCACTTTAATATAAAAATCGGTTTTAATTTTATGTATAAAGGATAGAGAAGACTAATACACATTGCATTATTGGTTAGATTTGTATAATACTTCGCCAGATCAAATTTAGTCAGTGATCAAATGTTGCCATCTGCTGGTGTATCGCAAAAACATCAACTATTCATTCTTTTTAACAGAGAATTTAAAATGACCATGATGAGTCAAGGGGTTAATATGATGCATTTTTAATTTATAATCGTACAAGCCCATAGTAATGATGGTCATCTCTATTGAAGCAGTCGTAGGAACACAGCAGAACTCTGACTGGAACAGACTGAGAGCTTTTCGTTCCCATGTGCTGTTCAAAGACAAAAGAACAGACCATGATTACTAATATTCTCTTGTACTTTTATTGACATGCAATGTGATTCAATCAGAAAAAAAGTAGTAACATATCGGCATTGTTGTTGTGGCTAATATTTACTAATCCGGGACATTAAGTTAAATTGTGGCCCTGTTCATTTTGATTCAAATAACAAATGTTGTCTGTGTGCATGAAGCATGTTAAACACCCATCATGCAAGTGTAATTCAGCAGGGTCAAACCATTAAAGTTTCATCAAACATCCTGAGCAAAGCACGGCCTGCCAATTTTCAACTTTGACTGTCACAGGCACTGAATGCTGAACACTGCTGTTATGCAGAATGAGCTGGTACCTTCCTGGTGTTGATGAACTGCACACACTCCAGCCAGGTGGTGAGGAAGGGCTGTGAGCACAAAGCACACTGGCCCCAGTGAGACAGCAGGTCCTTCAGCTCTGGGTATGCTGGCAGAGCTCTGGACAACACTGACAACTTGTTAGAGCTCTGCTGGAGGATCAGCCTGGCTGAGAGCTCCTGAACACATTCAACTACAGTCAGCAGCACCGTGGCAAAGTTAGAGTTAAAACTAACCATTTTAGGATTCTAATGACTTCAGATAGTTTTCCTACTACCACTAATATCTCTAGTAGAATACTTTAACAGGACAACAATCAGATTTGTGCAGGTATGTGCAAAATTAACTGAATTGTAATTAATTAATCAAATGCTATTTGTATCTAAACTATTCACCCACACACACACACACACACACACACACACACACATATATATATATACAGTAAAAAGTTACCTTTAATGACAAGACTTCTTTCTCTTGAATGGACTCCATTAGTGTAAATGGGACTAAATTGTTTCCTTCAAAGAACAGTTCCTCCAATGTAAGAAACTGAAACTAAAAATTAAAGAGAGAGAGAGGGGAAAACATTTTTAATGAGTATGAGTTTGTGAACAAAAGTTGACATTAATCATATAAAGCCTTATGATACCCAAAGGTCTATAAATGACCAAACTGATCAAAAATTTGTTTTGCTTTCATAAGATTATTCTTTTTAGCACATTTTATATTGTTAGAGCTATTTGAAGGTGAACACGTGACTGAAAAACCTAACTTTACTTTGAATATATAATTAAAAGAACAGATCTTTAATCATAAAACTAAGCATTTTATTGTCATCTTCTTAAGACTGGGAAATAAAGTGACAACTGATATTTCCATGTATTTTTAATGCGAGTAGTCTGCTATACTGTTAAAAAATCTCAAAAAGCCTTTTCATTACTATTGTCTATTTTCCTTTGTCAGTCTTCACAGGATTACAATTAATCACAGATTTTTAAAGGGGCTGAAGTCCCACTAATTAACAGCTATATATTAATTTGTCTTTTTATTAATATATATATATACCTTTGACCCTCTATCAATTGCATATTTGTTCTCTAACTGCTATCTGCTTCTTTAAAAAACACTAGATCTACTTGTTTTCTTTAAAAAAACAAAAAAACAACACTTGCTACATGTATTGTATTATCCTAAGTGAAACTTGTCGTAGTGCTTGCATGTTGTTGTTCTTTTGTTGGTTTTGATTGCTTCCTTTGTCTTCATTTGTAAATCGCTTTGTATAAAAGCGTCTGCTAAATGACTAAAACCTAAATATTTCAGTATAATCATCTTATTTAATAAAATACATACACACTGACAATTATTAGTAAATAACTAAAACATTTAAATAAAAAGCTCAAATGGCCGGCAGATTATCTTACACCAACTGGAAACACAGATAAACAGTTTCCAGCAACATCCAAGATCTTCAAATTTTTCCATCCAAGAGTGCCCTAAGCAAAGAACAAACACTTAAGAAACTAATATGCATAAAAATTGAGTAAAGTGTGATGATAGTCGTCTGTCTTGCCTCTGGAAGTTCTGTCAGGTTGTTTCGGGCCAAGTACAATTTCCTCAGCAGTGGTAAATTGTATAACTGCGGTGGTATTTGAGTCAGTTTATTATTAGTGAAGTTAATCTCAGTCAAACTCTTCATCAAGCCCAGTTCAGCTGGAATCTGCTGCAAACCACTGTTTGTGACACTGATGCTTTTAAGACTACACAGCCTGCAGATCAAATAAAACATTTCAAAAATCAGAATAACATACAAGCGTCAAGACTTTAGTCATCTCACCTCTTTATTTCCGCAGGAATGACCTCGATTCTATTGTGGTTCAAATTGAGAAGCTCGAGGTTTGGTAGACCCTCTGCAAATACAATACAATCAAGTACTGACCCAGTTCAATAAAATAAACCAGAATAAGAAAGTTTGATCTTACGTTACCCAGCACGTCTGGTGACAAATGGCTGATTTTGTTTCCATATAAATAAAGTTTATTTAGACATCTGAGGTGTTTTAACACAGGTGGGATCTCCTCAAGAACGTTGTTTCCCAGATTGAGCTCTGTCAACTAACGTATAAATATGAAATTCAAAACTTTTTTATTGTTTGTCTAACATATGTTATGCAAAAATATGCTATTTTTGGGTCTATCATAGATTACTTAACGTAAAGAACATAAAACATAACCAAGATACAGATAAAACGAACTCACCTTCTGCAAACACCTCAGTTCAGACGGCAGACTCGACAGATGATTATTATTTAACTTTAATACAACAATCCATGTCAGCCTCCCAAAAACCTCTGGAATGTGTGTAATTTTCCTAGAGCTCAAATTAAGTGACTTTGATGTCGTTTTTAATGCTTTGATAATTGAATCGTTTTCCATTTGACGCTTCACGTGCATGGTCAACTTGAACTTTTCCCATGTTTCCATGGAGATGTAACGCAGTAGTGCTGCAAACAGAAGCCGCTGGCGCCGCCTCGCGGAATATCACGACAATCACATTCATCATTACACTGACTGTGTGTTTCACTATGTAGGATGTTTCACACACTTTCCTCGATTAATGTACAAAACAGGGGCCTGTTCCATAAGTTTGGAACAAGTTTACCAAATAAGCCAGGCTTATGGCAGATAGTCTGACTTATTTTAATACAAATTAACTGGCAATAAGTCAGACTAACTGAAATAAGCCTGGCTTATACTCTAATCTTGGTTTATGGAACAGGCCCCAGGACTTGAAACTTTATTAAACATTTCTTTTTCAACAGTTGCTCAGTGAAAGGTTTTTAACCTTGTTTTTCTAATTCAAGATTTCAATTCAAACTAAATATTGAATTTTTTTATGCTATTTGTGCAATCATAATGTCTAAAGACTATTAAATCATCTGATTTGTGATTGGTTTTAAGCAAAAACCTTAAATAAACAAAATAGGTTATTAAATTGTCTTAACATCATGATTTGAAAGTGTCTAAATGTTACTTTGATGCATAAAATCAAGTTTGCATTCATTTTGTAATGGGGAAAATCATGTAGAAACAAAATTGTAGAAAGCATTTGCCCATACAACAATTTAAATATCCATCGAGTAGACTGTGTCAATATTACGAAGTTATATTAAACTGTTTTTTTCTGCTTTTTAATATATTATTTAACATCGAAGCTTTTTATTTATATAAAGTCATCTTTATTTAACGGCGTTAACATGACCATGATCCAGCACCTCTGAGCAATTAACTTTGAGATATGCAGTTCTCCAAAAATAACAAAGCACATAGCATTTTATTCATAAATAACCGGCAAACATGGACCGTTACATGGAGCTTGTCCACTGCAATTGAAGTGACCAGCATGTGTTATCTCATCTTCCTCTGTGAGCATCCTGACCGAATCCGCTGATCCTAGCAAAACAGAATCAAATGGCACTTCTACAGGCTAACTATGCACAGATGCATATTTTAATGTGCGTCAGTGACAGGTCAGCCCTCTTCCTCGTTTGCCAAATCTTTCAGAGGCTCCACAGAGTTGTAGTGTTCACCAAGTCCATAAGCATGCCTCATATAACTGTAAGAGACAGTAAAATGTGTTTTAGTTCAGCAGCAGTACAGAAACTGTTGAACAAAATCAATTAATATGCTCAGTTATTTACACGAGTGTGATTCGTGGCTTGTCATATTCTTCACCAATAATAATAGAGGGGGACTCTGCCTGAATCACTTCTAAAGGTAGCTGAAGGACCTGTGAAAGAGCTTTTAACTGCCATGGAAAAAATATAAAAAGCATTGTTAATAAAAAAATATATATATATTGGATTATGACTTTAAATGTGCAATTATAATGACATATTTTCTGATATTCTTACCTCTAATTGTCCGCCCCAAGCAGCTGTGTCTGCAACATCACTGCAGTATTTCTCAAACTCATCTAAAGCAAAAATTAAATCAAAGTTAACAATAAAATCAATAAAACAACAAGCATTCAGCTTAATGAAATACTTCCATGTGACACTGAAAGAGGAGTAATGATTGTTGAAAGTTCACCTTTTAAAAGAATAAATTACATTTTAAAACATAAAAATACTGACTATATATGTCAACTTTTTCTACTAACCCTAAACCTACCATAACAGTCTACTCTGAGAGTTAGTAGACATCGTTTGCAAATTAATGAGAATTAGTTGACATGTAGCTGACATCTAGTTACAAATTTACTAGAATAGTAATAAAATAGAGTAGTTAGTAGAATGTTTAAAGTGATCTATTAAAATAAAGTGTAACCTATCATTGTTTACTGTATTTCAATCATATTCTGGTGTATGGCAGAGAGTAAGGTATTAACCTGCAGTGTACATGTCTCCTGAATTGGGGTCAGTGAGGAATGGCAGGAAGTCGTCTGCATGGCTCCTCATGTAATGAGCAGTTTGAGCCCGAAGCTCTTTAAGGCTGAGAGGGGCTCCTCGCTCCGTCAGCTGATCCTCCACAGCGCGATACATGCAGTGACCATCAGAGGAGATCTCCTTGATCTGCAGGTGTCTCTCCATCAGTTTCTGTCTCAGCTTCAGACCCTCCTGATGACGGGAGCCGGTGAGATTCTCCACTTCTGCCTCAGCGATCCGAGTCTCCCGTTCCTTCTCAAGAGCTGCCTTTTTGTCCTAAATACATACATCAAATCCTTAATGAAAGAGACTTTTATCTACAGCCACCAAAATGGAAAAGAGCTTACCCGTCTCTTCTGGGCTTTAGATGTCCGAGCTTGCTTGCTTGAATCCGTTATTTTCTCATCATTTGCCAAACTGGCGGAATCCATTGCATTTGACACCTCCTCCACCTAAGACCAACCCATGACATGAGTATAACTGAGCTGCACTCATATGTATCTACTTGACAGTTTTTAGGTAGAAACAACTAACATAATCCGACTTACTGAGGAAGAGTTCTGAAGTAGTTTGAGCTCATCTTCATGTTTTTGAGTGAGTTCAGTCTCTAGTTTGACGATGTCTTCAGTCAGCTGTTTCCTCCTCTTTTTGTCATTTTTGGGAACAGCATTTTTCATACTTTGTATTTTTGCTATGACACAGACATCTATCTATTTAGTATGCACTATAGACGTTTTTGTTTCGTTTTATAATCCTAGTCTCATACATATTTATACATTTATTTTAATTTAAAGGTAGCGACATATCTTACCTTGCAGGTCTTTCTTTTCCTTGCGCTGCTGTTTGGCTAACAGCTCCTCTGCTGTCTCCACTTCCTCCATGTCAAAATTAACGAAATATTCAGAAAAATAAAATGTTTACTAAGTGGACCTAAAAGACAAATATTTTATTCATTTCTATCAGTTTGAGTTATTGCTCTGCAATGACTGAATTGTGGTCTCAGTTCAACGAAATCAATTCATTCTCAAGCCAACTGATCTATTCTGCAAGTCAAGCGCATGGATTCAGTGGGAACACAGAAACTGAGCACATCCGGGAATGTAACATTTCAAAATAAAAGTCTTAGATACTTTGACAGTTATTTTAATTTAATAGTATAAAATGACATAATTAATAAACAGTAAATTACACTAATTTAACACCGTTATTCACACAGCGCCTTAAAAACAGTATCTTGTTTTTTTTAACAGTTGTCAAGTGACAAGAGTGTTGCCACCACCTCTTATTATATGAAACGGGCGCATCTTTATTCTTAATTTACCTTAAAATTAAATTAAAATAAAAAAACAAGTAGTCATGGATCGCGGTTTTGGGGCATCAATTCCAGGATTAAATCGTATTTTGAGTTTGCTAGTGTTGGTTCCGTGGCACAACACAATTAACAACTAGTTGCTGTTATATCAGCTGTATCAAGCGAGAATATAACATCATTAGTCATTTTTAAATCATTACAATGTCGTCCTCTAGGTCCAACGTTGCGTAAAAAAAACATAATTAAAAGTTGGATTCCACGTTTTGTTTTGGTTGGTCGTCTCATTTTGGGAATTGTTTTATTACACTGAGTGGATTGTTTTCCAAGTGAAATCTGGCAACACCGTGAGACCGAGCTAATCGAAAATGTTCGTTCTCGCGGCGACTGATCGACACACTCAATGTGATTACAATGTCTGACCTGCAGTTCAGAGTGACAGTTTTAGCATACTGGCTTTAATACAACAGATTCATCGAAATAAGGGACCCTTTGAAGTAGAAGCGAGGTTTCTGCAGCCTCGCGGGAAATGTTGGGAAGCCAAGGGATTCAACCTGTCACGCTAGTCTTCAATAACTCCAAGAACTGCTTTCTTCAGCTGTCATCAAACTTCGCCACTCATCTCTGTCTTCATGAGGTTTGTATACAGCTAGCTGCTTCATAATATATGCATAAGCCTATTTGTAATATGTACTTATATTCCCACAAATGCAAAGGGTTGAAATTTTTGAATCGTGTAACACTAATGTGATGTCAGAACCAGATCCTGGAGCTGTCATGGGGTGTTTCTGCACCCGTGTTCCTCAGCTGGATCAGGTCCGGGTCTTCAAATCCGGAGGACAGAGTTGAGATCAGCAGACAACTTGGAGAGAAACTTGGGCTCAAGGAGGGAGAACAGGTTTGTGTCAATATAATCAATGCAAATCAATGCCAACATTTTTCTCAAAATATGATCTTTCTTCTCAGAATGATTTAAAACATGATAAAACATCCATTAAAATAAACATACTAACAAAACAAGAAGCTGTTAACTTGTTTTAATGTAGTTTTTGTCTTGAGAAAAAATTATTTATGAGGAAGGCTCATTTTACAAATGGAGCAGAAAGGCTGAGAAGCATTGAAGCAGATGCATGTAATGTGTTGTAGGGGTATCTGCGGCCGTGTCATCAGGTGCAGTCAGTGCAGCAGGTGTTCGTAGAGCCTCTGTCTCCAGATGACTGGGAGATCCTGGTGAGTTCATGATGGCATCATTTACCTCCATCTGTTGGAGATGTTTAGCTGATATACACTAGTCAACATTTGAAGTGGATCGAAACCTTTTTTTATCCAAGTTGTCAGCCTATCGTGAAGATTGCTTGCAGGCATGGCAGCTAAAAATGCATATTTAAAAATCTGAGAATCCCCCAGAGCAAAAACATTGGGTTAATGAGCTTGTATCTTATAGTACCCCTGAGAAAAAAACACTATATTTTATTATATTGAGAGAGGAGAGTGTTTATCATATATTTTTTGTTTTTTCTTTACCTTTTTTGCTATATAAAAAAAAGAAAGAAAATAAAATATTCTGAAATTCGTAGTACTTTTGCACACTACACTACTGCATGTGTATTTCCAATAAACATATCCTTTAATAAAAAGAAAAAGAAAAACCTAAAAGTGTTTTTTTTTATCCACTTCAAATGTTGACTACTGCATAGTGAAATATGTCCATTAAAATTGCTGTATCCAAATTCCCAATGTTGTTATAATTTTCTTATCTTTCATATTCATTTATACAGTATATGTGCAAGTTATTCTTTATGATTCTTTTATTATTATTCCGCATTATATTCATATTGCTGTTTTTTTGTTTCTCATATACTCAAGTATTATACATTTATTCCCTTTTATCATTATCAGTTCCATACTCGTATTCCGTTGACAGAGTTGTAAGTGTAAAGGTACATTTTATGTGTTTAAAGGATGAAGGAAACTTTTTTTCAGCACCAAAAAAGATATTATGTAAGGACGTTTTGCAAATTTTTCTGGGGACTAATTGTACTTTTCCAAGAGCTGGTATGTGCAAAGTGATATTTAAGGATTGCTAAGATCTACTTTTTCTAAAGGTCTTTTGCCTTTTGAAGATTATTATACTTAGATTTTAGATTACTCTCTTAAAAACTTAGCAGAATATACTCCATTTAGGGTTAGGTCGATAGACGATACCATCGTCCATCGCCGATGTACATCACGATGCTGAGCGATCCTCCGCCCCGCCGCAGCAGCAGTACCAAGCTTGGGAAAAACACACTTAATCTATGGCGGCAAATCTATTCCATTAATAAGCGAGCGCACCACTGATGCTGGAGAGCGTGGTAAATCATTTCCGCGAGAGGAAAACAGATGTACATGCGAAAAAACGGGTCCGAGCTCTGTTCAAACCCTTGCACACGCTCGATATGTCATCTGTGCGCAATTCAAGAACTCGCGCGCGTTCATTCCTGCGCTCGATCCTCTCTCACCTGCTCGCACGAACACTGTTATTTTTGTCAGTCGTGGAGCGGGGCTTGGTGTTTTAGTTACAACCAAGGGGCAACCTCCCGCTCCCTCTAGAGAAACCAACATGGAAGTGATTAAAATGCAATTCATCGACTAGCCGCTGGAGGCTGGCTCCAAAAGGGAATCAATCACATTGACTCTCCTTGTTAAAATGCCCAACTTTACAGTAGAAAAAAACATGTTTACAGCCTGGTACAAATTTTTTTTTTTGGTCTATATAGCTAATTTTGCCCTTCGTGACAAATGTGGGGGGGGTGAATTTTTTTATAACTCACTATACAGTCTATGGCTTTTTTTGTTATTATTTCTTAAAATCATCTAATAAAATGGCTGGAAAGCTCTGGAAAAGTGCAAAAATCAACCACCAATACCTCGACGAGGTAGGCAGGCATGGTTTCAGCAACCAGGCACCTCAGTTCCGCCCACGTCCCGCCTCATTGCCCACTTTGGATCATCCGGGAGTGACGTGTTGCCAAGATGGCGGCGGTCGGCTCCGCCCACTTTAGGCTTCAAAAACGCTCTTCAGAAACCTACGAGTGATGTCACGGATACTACGTCCATTTCTTTTTACAGTCTATGGTTACAACTAAACACCCCCCCCAACCGCAACCTACGACGACAATATCATCGTCCATTACGATGTTTCACATTAGACATCGCACAATGCCAAATTGGTCAACATCGCCCAACCCTAACTCCATGATTCCATTTTTTCCATTATTATTATCATTTGTATTTTTTCCTCACTGATCCCGTTTTATTTGAGAATACATCAGGTTACAGAAGTAAAATACGTTGAGAATGTCTTTTTGGTATAATTTCTGATTGAACTTTGTTTTAGGAGCTGCACAGCATGACTCTGGAGCAGCGACTCCTGGATCAGATCCGAGTGGTCTTCAGTGAGGGTGTTTTTCCTATTTGGGTGGACCAGCACACTGTCATCTATATCAGGATAGGTCAGTTAGCCCTGTTTTTTAAAGCCATGCCATACAGGAACTGTTGTTGGGTATGAACTGATCTTTTTATAGTAATAATTCTTTGTTTTTTAGCCTCCCTCTCTCCATCTGTTCCATTTGGCCGACTGGAGCAGTTCACTGAGCTTGTTGTTTCCCCAAAACTACACCCAGGAGGTGAAAAATTACTCCACACTCGATCAGAAGAGCCAAGCCAATATCTACAACACCAGAACATTGATGTCACACCTTCCTCCAGCTCAGTCATCCATCAGGATCCCCTCAGTGATCGTCGGGAGAGTCAGAATGAAGTCCATTGGGGAGGAATAGCTGATCTGAAAAGCCTGGTTAGATACCTGTTTACAAGCGGATTTGAGCCTGCAAAGGAGAATGTAGCAGTTCCCACGATTCCCACCATCCTGAAAGACTGTATCCTTCGGACTTGTGGAGCCCTGCCTAGGTCTGTCAGCCATCTAGGCTCATGTCATGGAGATGTCCATATACTGCCATGGAACCTGCAAGAGAACTGGAATCCAGGAGAGTCCGCACTTACATACGGCAGGCTTTCAAAGATCCTTTCTCCTAAAGAACTCAGGGAGAAGGTCAAGCAGGCCATGGAGAAGAAGAAGATCAGAGACGAACCTCACAAATGGAACGACAAAGAGGAACATAAGGAGAATGCTGTTGTGGTCAGAATGCTTTGTCACAATATAAAAAGGCTGCAGGAGGACCAGAAATGCAATACATGTGAAGAAATTTACTCAGGGAGAGTTTGGGTAAGTTATTCCATTCAAGCTCTGTTATAATCTGTTATTATCACCATCGTTTCTAGGGATGGGACCTTTTCACTCTGGTCAAAACACCATAGTAATGTGAAAAAATAGCAACCATCTGACAATGCCCTGTTAAAAGCATTATTGTTTTAAAATTGTTTTATTTTTATGGCCTTGTAGGCAGTGTGCTCAATTGTACAGTAGCTCCATTTCACCCAATTCACTTCCTATCAACCTATAATGTCCTATTTAAATAAAGGCACAAAAAAAGAGAAGAAAAAGAAAAATTATAAAGGAACTCTCCCAATATAAGCTGGGTATTTTTACATTAGCTTTAGATTACCATTTCCTATCATTTTAATTTAATTACACTGTTATATGTGATTTTTAGCAAATCTATGAATATCCACATACAGATAAAGATGCACAAAATCAATACCAAATTGGTACTTATCCTATATGTTTTTCTATTAATTTGTACCAGCTGTATTTAAATGTTTACATTAAATTAATGAAGATAAATTATATCTTCAATCCATTACTTTTGGTTCTGTTTACCCTAAGCGAGTTATCGCTGCTCTTCCTGCTCTCATCCATCCTCGGCTGCGGGATGCGCAGGGTGTTCTTGCCCAGAACAGAGCCATACCGCCAATCCAAACTGTATGCTAATCGTCAATCATCTTTGATGATAGAGCTCTTGACCGAACCTATTTATATGAACAATTATACAGCACACTTTAAAGTGAAAAAATCTTATATTGGCTAAATTGTTATTGATTTTGTCTCTAGTAAAAATCTAGTAATGTTTTTTGTTGTTTAAGATCCCAAAGGTGCTGCAGAGGCGTTTGAGGATAAACCCTCGATCAGCTGTGAGGATTCAGCCTTTGAAATCAATGCCAAGGGTTGCAGAAGCAGTCATGGTGCAACCATTACAACCGTTGGTATGTTTTGTCTTTCAGACTTAATGCTTTATGTTGTCAGATAATACAAATATTGTATTGCAAACCTACTTCCTTTCTTTTTTTTCAGGCAGAGAGTGAAAAAGAAGAAGATATCCAGACAGCATTCCTCAACTGGGTACATGCTCAGAGTCATCAGCCTTTGACCTGCCTGACAGGCCACACTAACATCATTCTCTTATCCTGTGCTGAAGGTGTGAGGAAGAACCATCACAATTTAGGTTTTCAATCATATTACCAAAATTGAACACGGGTTTCTCTCTTCTCAGGAAAAGAAGAGTTTGTCTTGACTGTGCTAAAACCAGAGCAACAGCAAGAGGATGAAATGTTCTTTCTATCAACCAGTTTGCTAAAGAAAGCAAATGTGCAGGTAAAGTCAGATATGATTTTAAGAGATTATTTTTCCTTCTCCTGCCGTCTCAACCAACCATCCAACTCAATCTCTGTTTAGATTGTCAGAGAGCCACGTGATTCTGACCACAGCGGCTCTGATAATGAAAATGAAGATTCACATCTTGGCCTACCCTCCCTCAGCTCTCTAGGGTACGCTTGCATTCCTTTCAAAAACTGGAAATATCAACATATTTTTTAATATCCTTAGCAGCAAACAAGATTCTATTTGGTCAGTGTAGCCTTTCTTTGTTGTTTGTGATCGTTGAATCTGTTTGCTTAGTGGGGTAGAGGACATCAGCAGGTCGGCTTTCGAGCACATCTCCCATGCTCTAATGGGAGGTCCTCTCTCGCGTGAACTGGTCTCCACAGGACGTGGACTAAGGGGTGGAGCTCTGCTCATTACAGGTGCAAAGGTAACCTTCAGACGTGTGTCAGAGGTCAATAGAGATAATTCTACTTGATATCTCTCCTTGTGCATTAAGGCAGTGCTAGTAACTGTTTTGCAGTTTTTTAATTTAATAATCAACATTATTCAAAATCTAAGAACATTTTTCCAAATCATACGTCACAGATCTGTCTCTTCAAATATTTTAGAAACAGGTTTTATTATCACTTAATGTAGGGAATTGGACTCATTGATGTATTTAACTAGTTTAAAAGTGAATCAACATATATTGAACAACCATGCGCACAGTTTAATATTTTTTTTCTTGTTTTTGTTTGACTTTAAGTCAAAGATTTCAAAGTTGGACTTGGAGTTGAATGGAATGTAGCAATAGCTCCCAAGGCCTTAATAACTTAACATTGTTGCTTTTTTTTTGGACAATCATACAATACAGTACAATTTGATCTATTTTAAGAGCTGACAAATGTGCTTTACAAATTAAATCCCCAAAAAAAGATAATACAAAATATTACTTATATATATCCAGAAAATACACAGGTTTTAAAGATGTTCCTAAGATAAAAAACAAAAGACAATTTGTCATTGGAAATCAAACGCCAACTACAATAAATAGGTCATTAGAGCTATTTTTCCTGCATTTCTCCACAGGGCAGTGGAAAATCTTCTCTCTCCAGAGCACTGTGTCGAAAGGCCAGTGAACAGCTTGATGCCCATGTTCAAGTTGTGGACTGCAAGACACTGAAAGGTTGGCAAGAAAATTAGATTGACCTGTTGTGCTGTGCATGCCAATTTAACATGCACGATTTCTGTCTTTTATTTACATCAAATTTCTTAATGTTATGAATTAAATTCCTAGGTAAGAGAGCTGACACAATCAGACAGAGGCTGGAAGAGGTGTTTGAGCAGGCGGTCTGGAGACAGCCCTCAGTGGTCCTGCTGGATGACCTTGATCACGTGACCGGTGCCGCTACTACACCTGAGCACGAGCATGGGCCAGAGGCAGTGCTACGGCAGCACATCGCACAGAGTAAGTCATCATAACAGACTGACTCTGCATGTATTTCTGTGAGCAGCTGTGATTGACACCTTGGCTCTGCATGTTCTCCTCAGGTCTGGGGGATTTGGTGGATGAGATGGTGGTGCGCTCCAGTCTCGTAGCTCTGATGGTCACAGCACAGAGTGAACATGCCCTTCATCAGACTCTGACTGCGGTGCAGGGTTCACACTTCTTCCAAAGTTTCTGCAAGATCCAAACACCAGATCAGGTGGGTTTATGTAACTACAATTATGAATTTAATTATAATGAAATAAAAACAAGAAATATTACATAAAATATCACTGTAAAATAAAAAGGATTTAGGAAAAATATAACAGCAACAACAATAAAAGCAATCATTTTAAACTTTAAAGGGGTAATGACATTAGAAATTAGATTTGCCTTGATCTTTTGGCATATAAGAGGTTTTTTAAAACCAAAATATTTGCATAAACACAGCTTCCAGAGCAAGACGAATAGTCACCTTCTCACCATATGCCCTGCCCACTAGCATTCAGTCTCGTAAATGCTTGACACTTAATTAAGCTGAATGCGAGTGTAGCGTCACCTCATATCACGTCAAAATCAAATAAAATTAAAATCACATGCTGCGTCCGAAATCGCTTACTTCCCTACTATATAGTACGCGAAAAACAGCATGCGAGGCGAGTAGTATGTCCGA
>JAUMHR010000076.1:7544980-7567013 GCA_032361145.1 Enteromius fasciolatus
GCTGCGGTCTCCAGAGCTTTCACAGGTGTGACAGGTCTCCTCCTGGATTGGTGAGCACACAAGCTGGCATTCATACATTTCTGTATTTGTAGAACATACCAAATGAGAAGAGGTCCCCACTACCCTCACTAAGGTCCGGAAGTGCGCTACAAACCATTTGGAATAAAAATATCTGCCACATGCAAAAAAGTATTATTCTCCTAGTTATAAAAGAAGAAGAAGCGTCCTACCTCAGCTCTGGCTTTAAAACGCACACGGAACTTTTAAATGAGGAATCACATTAAGCTTTCTCAGCAAGTTCATTTAATTAAGTTTCCGATGACAGGATGGTGGAGCAATCTCCACTGAGAATATACTTGCCGTTCAATAACGCCCAAAAGCTGTCAGTGAGGTAGTGCTAATAACCTCTTCTCTGCTAACTTGGATCAGAATACCAAATGGAGTTTTTAAACAATAAAATGCTTTGCTGGCTTCTCATTACTCTCCCGAGTTTGTGCTTAATAAATGTGATGAATCACTCCAACTGTGCCACATTAAATGATGCGTGACTGAATATAGCAATGGATTTATAGCTCTCTGTGATTCCTCAGAACTAGGGTAGGAGAATCTCAGACTGACCCATAAGGAGATATGCAGCCAAACTGACATAGAAATGTCCGATGTGGGCATAGAAACTCATTTAACCAGCAGATTAAATTTAAAAAAGCCCATATGGTTTCAATGATAATGGTATAAAGCAAGAATACTTTTTGTGCGCAAAAGAAGCTATCTACGTACATATATCTATGGAAACTAACCCTAACAAAGTTCTGCACAGGCAAACACCACTTATTTTTTTCTTCATATAGAAATCTAGTTATAAGCGTTTCTACTGTAACCCATTGGTCATCCATGAGTCATTGTGCTTTCACAGTCACACATATAACACCTCACAGTGCTGCCCATTGAGATCTATCCCACACCTCTCTGTCCTGCTCACCTCCATATATCATCTGCCTCTCTCTGCCACTTTCCATTACTCTTTCTCTTACGTGCAAGGTCGAAACAACCTAACCAAGCATCCTGCTTTGAATTTGAGACAGACTGGTCTCAATCCTTATGCATTAGCTCACATCTGACAACGCCGGTTGTTGCAGTCTCCTCAACTTGAGACATAAAAGTAAGTCGTAAAAGCTCAGACACTGCAGAGGTGGAAGAGGGCAAGCATTAGGCTCTTTGCTTCATTAATTTATGAACTCCTCTACAATTATAAAGTCTAATGTTGCCTTTTATCTCCACTGCTGGCAACGGTTCACTCTTAACATGTGTGGAAGAAAGACAAAAGACAAAAGACAAAAAGAACAGCAGACCACAAAGAATCTTTCAATAGTGAAACTCAATGGAGACATCTGGCACAAGTAAATGGTAACTTACGAAGTTCTCCAACTTTGAGAATTTCACACAGCATCTTCGTCAGTTCGATACTACTGCGTCCGAATGGACATTCGTGTTTATCCTCACGACTGCTGTTCTCCAGTACAATCTGTAATATACAGACAGAATTAAATTTGTTAACTGTGTACATTAAATAGTATTAAATCTAATAAAGCATAAGGCTTAGTAGTAAAAAACACTTTATATTAACTACATTTAATGTTTGTGTTTAACCCAGTTACTACATGATTTTTCTACATTTCAAATATTTTTAAATGTGCTTTTTTTTTACAGCTGTGCCACTAAAGAAATAAACTGTATAAGCTTTATTTCAGGTTAGGAGTGGTTGTTTTCCTGGAACTTGTGATGAGGAGACCCAAAAAAACATGTCTTTCCACTGCTAAATGTAAGGGTGCTGGAGTGTCTACTGAGCACTGAGTGTATTTCAGTGTTTATCAGGGTATCACTTGAAAGCAGCAATGGGCTGAAGAGTCACAGAACGCAGCTGTGGAGGGCAGTGAAGTGGAATAGTACGGTTAAAGAGTTATGCAAGGAGACAAGAATTGTCCTCATTCAACACCCCTTCACTTTCCTTACTCAGTCTATGAGTATGAATAAAAGGGGTAAGAGACGCATTTTGAAGGAGAAGGTTTTTTTGTTTTGTTTTTAAGCAATAACAAATCCAGACAACCAGACACAAAATCAAATCTACCATTAAGATTCACTCAGTTTCTGCACAAAATATAAAATACACACAATCTATAACATGCATTTACAAGATGTCATCTTTAATATAACCCATCTTAAAGGGATAGTTCACCCAAAAATGAAAACTTAATTACTCAACCATACCTCATTTCAAATCTGTAACATAAAAATTAAGAAATCAGAGAGCTTTCTGACCCTTCAAAGACAGCAATGCATCAACCAAGTTCAAGGCCCAGAAAGGTAGTAAGGAGTGGACATTGTTAAAATAGTCCACTTGACATCAGTGATTCAACTTTAATTTTATGACAAGGAAGAGAAAAAAACTTGTTAACTTTGCTCACAAAAAGTATTCTCATAGCTTCTTAAAATGACAGTTGAATCACTGATGTCACATGGACTATTTTAACAATGTCCTTACTACATTTCTGGGCCTTGAAAATGTCAGTTGCATTGCTGTCTATGCAGAATCAGAAATCATCCAAAAAAAAAAATTATTATTTGTCTTACGGAGTTAAAGAACATATATGTTTGGAACAACAGGAGGGTGTGTAATTTTTGGGTGAACATAACTTCTAACATAAACGCATGACTCAGGTCTTCAGCGGTGAGGTAACACTTGGCTTTAGAGGTGTTCATTGAGCAACTATAAATAAGGCACATTATAAATAAAAACATTTTTCCATTTCCACACCTATGTAACGTGAGCGTATCTTACCCTGATATAAGCGTCCTGATGGTGTCTGGCAAAATAAAGCATGTTGTCCAGAGCCAGCATCCCAGGAGGAATCTGAGTGAAGTCCACCGCAGGATTCACGTGATTCTACACAAACACAAGCAAGATAGAGAGTAAACACACACTCCAGCAGTGACTCCATGACTCGCATCGTAATCAAGCATTGCATTCAGAGTCAAGATAAGACAAGTGTCAAATTGGTTCCACTGCACACTCCCTGAAAGAGTCCGTGATTCAGAAACAGACCTGCACATCCCCGGTGGATGACAAAGGCCCAGCAAGCTTTCTGCAAATGCTAGGACTGCGATATCAGCTCCCTCTACTTGACTGTCTACTTCAAACTAATCTGCGCATTTCAGAAAATGTGGGATGGTTGCCTTTGAGTGCTCTGTGGCTGTCTGACTGGATTTAGAGTTGCCAATTATGCCGTGTTTGAAAGTTCTTGCCTTCGGATGGACCCTGGTGAGTCTGGGGCGCTGAATAGAGGAACCACACAGAGTAAAAACATGGCTTATTACCAGACAAAGAAACAAAGAGAGAGGAACAGAGCTAGAGGGTATATTTGGAAGGGCATACTAACTTTGTACATTTAGAGTTGTTACTTTGTACCATAATTTAGAATCTGTGGTAGAATTAAGATTTCATCAACTTTACTCTTTATGAGTGACAGCGCATGTACAGTATATCTTAAACAGAACATACTGCAGCATAGGGCTGCACGATTACGACAAAAATCATAATTGTCGATTATTCCCTTGAAATGTGTGTTGGGAGTGTGTGTACACAACCACCCTACAATGATAAAGATCCACAAGTATTTTTATTAAATTAAAAGAAGAATAAGTTGCCCCTTCTGAAATCAAGCCATTCTCAAATGAATGTCGGTGTGACGCCCACAATAGTTGATTGACAGAAGCGTGTCACACAGACTGAACTGGTGTCTTACCTCTGACCCGCCCTGAGTGAGCCATCATCAGACCGAGACACAGAGACAAGCAAGACTCCTAAGAGACTGAGGTGTTTTGTTGTTGAATGTATTAATGAACATAGCAGTAGTTATTGACTCCCGACATCTGAGTGACAGAAGACGCGGAGGATTAACGTTACGTTTGGTTCTGAAGGGAACCGCGCCTTTGATCAACCGGAAATGTGTTTATGATCGCACAAATCATTTATGATCCAGCCTCACCTACAGAAGCAGTGAGTATAATGTGTTTTAATGAATCTTTGCAAATCACCTTTCCTAATAATGTGCTAATTAGCAAGTTTCGCTATGAATACGGCTACATAAAGATCCTCCGAGTGCGCCTCAGAAAAGAGGGGCGGAGTCAGCGGAGAGGAAGTACACAGAAACGAGTGATCTCCAAATAGCAGTTTATGTAAAATTAGCTTTTTTTACACTATCTTTGAGAACTTTAAAAGCAATCTATATTACAAACTTTCTATTAAGTTTCCATAAAGAATCATATTAGCTTGTGGAAAATTGCTTTTGTATGACCCTTTAATATAACATGTGAAAGTCAAAGAGCACAGCTTAAGCACACAGAATAACATATGTGCACTTTGAACAATTAATTGCCACTTTGAATTGTGGTATCTGCAATTGTAATTGCGATTTGAAATTTAATTAATTGCGCAGCCCTACCTTGGCATACAGTATACTGCATAGTACAGAGTATGCAAAATGCTAATATTCCATTCTGAACTCCGCCATAGTCCACAGTATTTAAAGACATATCTGTGGTGAGGGCAACTAGAGACCAATTTCCTATCCATCAATGTGACAATGCCCTGAGAGAGTTGGAACACAGCCCTCATTAGCAACATTGCAGTCTTAACACATTCTACAAAGCTCCCTAACAGCAAATCACAGGGAGCAACGAACTCCACACTTCTACTAAAACGCTGTGAAAACGGTGTCTAGACCTGTCATTTGACATTGGTGGCATGGGAAAACGAGAGAGAGAGTGTGTGTGTGCAATCTGAGGTGTTAACACCGCAGGAGGAATTTAGGGAAGGCCTTATCTTCAGACAGCACACGGCACTGTGAAAGGGGTCTTAGTGAACCTCAGAAGCTCACAGGGGCTTAGGAGCTCATGACAACTTCAGTCTTGTCCCCTTCAGGCTACTGACCGCAATATGCTCCTGCACACAGGCCTTTTCCGTCTTTACTCCTCTTCACAGCTGCCTCGGCCTCTCCTACCTCTTTCCTGCTGCCTTCATATTCTCTGATACTATGTCAATTGTATAGCAGGCTCATCTACAAGTGAATTTATTTACTATATATTTAAAATATATTTACATAAATTATAAAATGTAAAAAATATATTTGTTCAGCTTTTGATATTCTGTGGGATGCTAAAGACCACTAGTATAAATGCTGCTATTTTTCATTTAACTCTATCTTTTTTGGAGTATTTTTTTTTATTTTAACTAATATTGTTACAGAATATTTTAACTAATATTGTTACAGAATATTTTAACTAATAAGTTACAGAAAACCAGCAAAAAAATACTACTACTACTACTACTACCAAGTCATTTAAAATTTCTTGCTAACAAAATATAAATTAAAAACGTATTTCATTCATATCACCCAACCCTTGAAATCCTACTAGAAACCTGGCTGACAAATTCACATATAAAAATTATAGTGTCAAAATATGACAGATTGACTGGTGGCATCTCTGCCATCTGGGCATGTCTGATGAGGTGTGAAAAGGAGAGTGTGCCAGATATTCTGTTAAAGTGAAATATGTCAAATTTGATAAAAGAGCTTCGATGAACTCAGATAACGCTTTGAACTATGAAATTATAATGATACTATTTAGGGACAAACCGCTTTGGCAAAATAAATAAATATGTCAAACAATTTTGGCTCACTGTTCATGAATTTTCTCTTGCAGCTAATTTGATTGAGACCTGATTTAATTTTTGGTTTTTGAAATTAAAATGAGGCTTTTTTTATTGCACCCATGTTGTATATGCACCGTAATGTCTTGCATGAAAACTCACGATGAAGCCCAGCTTTTTGTAGTCTCTGGTGTACATGGACTTGCGCTTCTCAATGCTGCCACTGTTGTTAGACTCACACTCAACGTCAAAAGCGATTCTGCGTAGCTCGAAGATGATGTCCCTCTGAGCCTTTACAAACACAACAATAGGCCAAAAATAGTTACATGTTTATCATATCACTCTCTTTCTTTCTCAAAGACTTTTGCGCAGGGACCAACTCTCATCAACTAGTCTCTTATTAGCATGCCTATTATTAATATATTGGTATAACTATTTGTTGAGACGAAAATAACATGTAATGGTTTGCTAATAGTGTGACCAATTCAGCTGAAATCAATGTTTAATGTCCACTCATTTATATCCAAGCAGCTGTATAATAAATAGAACTGAACAGTTATAACAACTGTAGACAGAGGTTCACCTGGTCTTGAGGATCCATCTTTGTCATCATGCGGTCCTCCAAAAGGTTAAAGGTCAAAACCTGAAGCACATATAACTGGTGTGCCATTTCATCATTTATGGGTTTGTTACTTCTGATCACATTCTGAAAACAAGAGAGAAAGAGACTGTTAAACAGATGAAGATAATACTTTCCTTTTCTAAAACGTCTCTTTCGTTTTATATTCAGCGCATTGATCTGCATTTTACGCTATGTGAATAAACTATTCACTACTAAATATTACTTTCCCTGTCTTTCAAGTAAATTATATTTTCTGCTACAACTACATGAGAGCAATACCAGAGAGAGATGTTTATGTTCAGACTGGCAAACTGCCACACTGCTCGTACTATTTCCGTAACATGTATACTGTGCACTTACGCTGAGGATGATTGAGCGCAGCTGCTTCTGTGCTAGAATGTGAGCCATCTCCTACAATCAAACAAAACATTGAGTCAACTTAGTTCTCACAGACTCATACACGCATATTCAATAACCTCTTCGAAAGGTGTAGCTCTACAAGCACATGAAACACCTACTGTAGCGGTTAAATCACCTCCACTAGAGAGCACTTACTGTAAGAGGACAATCAAGGATGTTCACATTGTCCTCATCAAACTACCATTACGAGCACAGCGAGGGGAAGAAATAATGAGACAAAAAAAAGAGAAAAAGAGCAAGAGAAAGCAGAGGCATTTTGTTAGTAGAACAGAAATGAGAGGTCAGCAATACAGACCTGAAGAAACTGGAAATCGACATTTAGGATATGAGGCAGTTACACAAGACTCTTAAGTCACTCTTTCTTACTTAAAGCTGCTGTAAGCTATTTTTCCAATTCAACGCAATAAAGTGTCCAACTACCTGACAGATCACAAAAACAGGTGTCTGAGAAAGCACACAGCCCTGGGCTATGTAAACAGCTAGCATGTGTTAGCCAATCGAAACACTCCAACTCGCTGTCGGTCACTCATTTCGCACGTTCAGGTTTTGCTAGCGCTGGGTTTTCTGACATATCTTTGGAGAGCGGGCTAATGGTTGAAGGAATGAGAACTGATATAACTCAGTGGCTAGGCTAATGTTGCTTACAACAGCTGTATAAAACTTGCCAGTTTTTAGTTTTCCCACTAAATATTTTCCCTTCACTTATGATTATCAAAACAAGAACTACATCAAGGTATGTACAGTACAAAAAGCAGACAAAAGGTCAGCAATGTATAAAACACAGTTCCCATTGCAAACTTAAACCTGTTATTGCCTTATGTAATAATTGCATGGATTCCTAATGAAATTACTGGATTAAATTTTGCAGGTAAGGGTGAGTGTGACCACAAAAATAAAGATTGTTGGTTCACACACTCCACTTAATTGGCTATCAAGAATAGCAGGTATTAAATATGGTTGGAAGCTGAAAGGAAATGAGCAGAAAAACACACACATTGAACACTTACTTACTCAAATAGACACTCATATAGGTACTAAATCCAAAATTATGCCAAATCAAGCAACATATTTGCATAACTTTTCACAAAGCGAACTTATTGATCTGCATTCTAAGTACCAGGCTTCCAGCGTTAAGTCATTTTTATGTTCCCACTAATACTAAAACGCTGCATGAGTTGACAGAATTGCCTGAATGCCTAAAATGTTGTGCGATGCTATTGACAGTCACAGCTTGTTAGAACAAAAATTTAGACAAACATGGAAGTGATTCACTTGACATTTTATCACGTCTTGCCTGATGAAGACACAGTGTCATTATTTAGTCCAGACAACAACAAACAAATGGGGGAAAAAAAGCAGAAAATGGGTTTGTGTGTGTGTGCTGTACCTGTCTCTTCTCCTCAGGGGCTTTGAGGAACAACGCATTAATCACTGCGATGGTGTAAGTCTGAATGTCCTGATCAGTCCTGTTCCCAGAAAGGAAAAAAACAAAAACAAAGAGTTGCAATTAAAGGTAAAGCACACCAGAAATGGTCATCATTTCCAACAAAAGCATATAGTTACTAAGGTTTGCTAAGCACCAAAAGCTTGATGGCCAGAAGTACATATTTAGACTTGGCTGCACTGGCTATATGGTTTTTGTTCCACAAAAAAAAAAAAGGCAAGAGAAGTTTCAAATTGATCACTAAGTGACATTTTTCATTTCTGGCTCAACTTTTCCTTTAAATAATCTAAATTTGATAATTACAATTGCAAAAAGCTATCAATTGTTCATACCCTTGCAGATGGGGAATGAGTTGGCCGATAGTGATTTCTTGAGCCACCTTCTGGTAGAGATCTTGACTGTTGAGCACCATTGATTCCAGGATGGCTAGAGACCTCTGAAGCACAGCAGTGTCCATGGAAGATTTACACACATAACTGGCAATCTGTGGATGAAGCGGCTTTGATTGGATAGGATAGACAGAAATCTGGACACTGAACGTTTAAAAGTCCCATCACAATAGAGTTTGAACATGGTGCACTTCAGTGTATTGACACTTTTATACAACCAGCTAAAAAGATTCCAGATCGAACATCAACTCAGTCACAGCCCCCTAACATCTGTATGTGAATTATATGTTCACATATAATGCGAAAAGCTTTAAAAAGATTTTTTCCCCTTTGTATATACCATAAAAATAAACATTTTTAAATAAATGAGTGCTGCAGGAATAATTTAAACCCAAAAAATGAACATTTTAGCCCTTATGGTTCCATTGTCCCAAATCAGTTGGTTGTGATTTAGATTAAATGTTTGAAATAAGGTCTGTGTTTACACAAGCTCAAGATACTTCCATGATTTATTCCATATTCCATTCATTTTACAACACTGCTGTTCATAATTGCACTCTTTCATTAAACTTTCAGGCAAAACGTATATAAATAAAGACAATCTCAAATCAGAACTCAATGGAAGTGACTTTACAGTCTTGTGATCAGCTCTTTTACAGCTTAGGTTTAGCTTTTTACCTATGGGATTTGTTTTTAGGTTACATAGCTATGGTATTTTTTGTAAATCGTAATGATGAACAAAACGTGTAAGAATCATTCTCTTGACTTCTCATTCTCTTCACTTCTATTCTGAGGGAATCGGTCCAAGTTCGCCTACAAAAACACATCATCCCCTGCAGCGATCTATTTGATACCCTATTCATGAAAAATGCCAGCAATGTCTGAAAAGACTTCCACTGATACCCATGTGAACGCACCTTCTTGATAAAGGCCACGGAGAAGGTGTCCCAGGAGACAATGCCATGGTCCATGAGCTCCACGAAGGCCGTCAGTGTAAAGGAGAGGAGGTCACCAAAGCTAAAAAAGACAAGACAACAGCCACTAGCCACGTCTCTACCGCTCACCTGCACTGAAAGAGCAGCTAAGCCTCAGCTTTACAGAGCAATAGCGGGCGAGAAGAATAAGTACTGGTGCAGCTGAAGAACAGGAGGAGAGCTGATGGATCCTGTCCTTCAGAAGAGCAGTGAATGCCAGAGAGTTTGGCAGCAGGGGCAGCAGTGGAATTACACTGGCAGAAATGATCAGTGGCATCATGCAGCAGTTTGTTTTTGGGACATCGCAGTTATGATGGCTGAACATACAAGGGATATTTAGGCTAAATACAACTTAAAAGAGATATTTCACCCAATAATGAGCACTGTGATAATTTAAGCCCTCCTACTCCTCCAAACCTGCATGACTTTGTTTCTTTTGTGGAACAGTGTTTAAATCAGCAAGTTTTATTGTCATTACACTGTATTTGTGGAGACATAAAAAGAATGAAATGTTGTGCCGGTACTATATATTTTAAGACAGAAATCTAATTCTAAATACACTTTACATAAATGCTTTAATATACAGTAAACATATGCTTTTGATTTATTGCATAAGTGTAATTTAAGCATTATTTATTTACTTTTAATAATTCATTAATAATATTTTATTATTGCATTTTAGATTGTAACAATTTTATGAAAAAATAAATATCATATATAAATAATGCAATTTATATATTTTTTATTTTTTTTAATCTTACACTAAATTTTAGTATTTCAACTTATTTCATTTCAGTTTATTTCTAAACCAACATTTCTGTTAAGTTTTTTCTAATGTTTAGATTTTATTTCGACTTTCAATTGACAAAAATTGTATTAGTTTTAACTAACAATAAGAACACAATTCTGTAAAATATCACTATGTTCCTCAAAAAGGTCATTACATTTTTGAACAAGATGGGAGTAAGTAAATGAAGACGGAGTTGAATCTTCATGTTCGGAATAAAAGCAAGCTGTGATTGCACAGGAAATAGTTCCTCAATTTGAGGGGGAAAAAAGTAACTCTATTGGGAAAAACTACTAGCATGTCACTGATGCTGTTGATAATAGGGTAATCTATATTAAACCACAAATATTCCTTTAAGTAATAAGACTTAATTACTTCAGAGTTCTGAGTAAATGAGACCTTAATTAAATCAGCTAGTGTCTAAAATAAAATCTGATTTACAATTCCTCCGGCTCAGATTTTTTAAATGAATAACATTGCCCCCTATCGTCACAAATACCTCAGTTCATGTCTTTTCATTATTTCTCATCATAAAAATACAGGTGGGACCAAAGGTAAAACTTACAACATAAACAAAAAATACCCCGCCCCCCAAAAATAAATAAATAAATAAAAAACATTTCAGGCCAAGACGTCTCAAATTAACAAAAACACAAATACAAATAATAACAATTTCTAAAAAACATAAAAGGCAGAGCCCTACATATGAAACAGAAGGGACTTAATAAAGTCTGCACTGAGCTTAGTGTTGAGTATTTGAGGGCAGCAGGGAGTTAATACAGCACAAGTTAGACCTCATATTAAAAGACATTAGTTTGACAGCAATTCATAAATGTACCACTGGGAGCAGAAGTATTTGCAGCTGGAATTGGGCAAAACCCTACAAATAATTACTATGGTGACATTCAGAGATGATAAATTTCATGTTGATATTTAACATATAAAATCAAGGATATTTAATGTTGAGTAAACGTAACGTACATGAAATGTGAGTTTAGCTGAGGTCACGGATTGTTTACGACAACCGATCATTTTAGAGGGATCCTGGGCAACAGAACTTTAAGCAACAAGCGGTTTTTGATCAACTTTAAGAGGAATGGAGGGTGTTACAATTATGAACAAGTGAACACATAATCTTGTCGATAAATAGAAGAAAAAAAAAAGTTCCCAAAGTTCCCCCTAAAGCACCAATGTTGCCCAATACCACATGCAAAAGAAAGAAAGATGATTTGGTTACATGGAAATAACATCCAAATAAAACCATCAAATCATCAGAAAAATGGTAGTGACTGCAGCAGCAAAGTGTTCCCATCTCTTTGATTGGTTTTGAGCACCGAGGCCATAGCCCAATCATGCAGATACTCGGCCCGGAGATTAGAGGGTAAGTGATAAGGGGGTTTCCAGCTTGAGGGGAGGGGCTTACCAGGGCTTCATAATCTTCTGTAGTTTCTGATACCGTCTGAAAAGATTTAAAAACTTTGACGTCAGGGAGACAGACACACACACTCAGGGTCCAAATATTCCTTTATGAACCCATTATGACAATTACATTAGGAAAATCTGTGAAAAACCAGTTGTTAAGGTTTAAACCGAAATACAGAACATCTTAAACATCCAGTGAGGCATGAGCTGAGAGAAACACATTAACAAACCTTTCTGAGAGACACAAAGCATGCAAAGCAGAACATTGGGAGAAGACGACTGCAAACACACACGCCACACACACACATACTTTACACACATTTAATACACAACATGTGCTTTACTCCCAGGGGTGGTGTAAAGAATTACCAAAAGTATTTATTACAAATCATCATGTATTATATTGCATTCATTTATGACTCATTCATTTATCCCACTCACGGTTCTGTCAGCAGGGCTTAATACGCGGGTATGACTCATCACGTTTGGTCTTTAAAGCGTTTGTTGTACCAATTCTGAACCAATGACTTGCACTGTACTTTTAAAACCCATTTAATCTCATAGGTTACATTTGGGAACATACACTCTCAGAAAAACAAGGCTCAAAGGCTTCCACTGGGCCGGTACATTGTCAAAAAGTACAAATATGTACCATTTAGGTACTAAATATAAACCTAAGGTGCAAAGGTGTACCTCAGTGACAGCTTTTGTACCTTTTTTTCTTTCTGAGAATGCATTTTGGTTTGCAGACTGAATGGGATGGTGATGCATTTTATGCAGTTGTCAACAACAAATTAAAAGTTGTTTTCTTTTCTTTTTTTTTTTAAACAGGGCTGGTGTAAGTAGTCACTATCAGGATTGCTTTCCCCCATTGCTTTTTTTTTTTTTTTTTTTTTTTTTAAAGTTGACATGTAAAATTTCAACAAAAAATTTAGAACTAGTCAAAAGGGTGAAACAATTATCACATTTAATGTGTATTGTGTTCGTTTTAATAATATTGATCTACATATGCAAGTGGTACAACTGTGGAAAAAATAACAAAGCCTCAATTATGAACCCATAACCTTATTATAAAATTTCAGATTTCAAAATACTGTTACTGTATATTACTGTAAGTGAGGGATAAGAAAGCCCCATAAAAACAAATACATATATTGCATTATTTAATGATTTATTAATGGTGTATTCAGAATTCATTCGAAAATTTTGTGGAAACTGATTATAGTATATTGTTTTTTCAAAATAGCAACATGTATTTATATAGAAATATTTTGTAACCTTATGTTATCGCTGATTACAAACATTAAAGTTTTTATGAAAAAAATAAATCTTACTGACCTTAAAATTTGAACAGTAGTTTATGATGTCACTGAAGACTTGAACATATAAAGCAAACCATGAATACACCATTAATACATTTAACAAATAAAACAATATATGCATTAATACGCAAGCAATAAATGATTAGGCATGGAAACCTAACGTGTAATAAATAAAGCAATAAATAATACCATGCCTCACTTTTTTAACGCAATGATTTTGCTTCATTTAAATGTTAAGCAACAAACTTTAAAGCTTTCAAGTTCCAGTTGGATATTTTTATCAATTTTTACAGTGCGAATTTTGATTATGTAGTTTCTATGCTGATTACAATGACCAAAATTAAATCACAATTTAAAAACCTTTTTTTCACAGAGTGCTACAGCAGCACATGACCAACAGAGGGAGCTACTACACCACTGACTCTTTAACCCTTCAGCCGGCAACATTCATGTCCCATGATGTCAGAGTACTTGCTCCATACCCTCAAGAGTGTCGTCATGCTTAAGTCTTTTGAATAATCATCGCCTGGTCAGCGGCTAACAGGAATTCACGGCAAGAATGTGGGACAGTGTGTATTTGTGTGCATGTGCGTGTCCACTTGGATTCTTAACGGTATGAAAGGACTGCATAGAAACCCACACATAGGCTCTTTGAGGTCAGAAGCTGTTGACATAGAGCTGCTTTATATAAAACATATTTCCATGGTCAGCTCTCCAGTGTACAGAAATGTTGAAACACCTCGGCTGGCGGTGCAGAGCTCCGATAAGTAAAAACGCAGCTATTGATTCAGTGAAGTAAAACCAACATCCCAACGGCAGCCTAATTTCACTCAACCGGTGAAGCACCAGTGGGAAATCACTTCTGCTCAAGCAAGAAAATTAATGTATTCAGATAAATATTCTACGTGAAGTGTGGAAAGAGCCATCGGAGTAGTGCGACCTTGACAAATGAAGAAAGGACAGGCATAATTAGGTTTGCATGTAACAGAAAACAAAGGCATGAGTCTGTAAAGTTCACCAGCTGGAGAACAACCTTGTCTTTCCTCAATCAATTTCTTCCCTATACCATTTCCTACCAGCCTCCTTTGTGTTTCTTTAATGCATTATTATTGCTCGACTCAGCCTCTTAAGTGCGATTTTCCAGTCCTAGTTTTCTCCCTCCATGCTTCTGCACTTTGTCTCGCCACTAAGGCGGTTTGTGTCTGCTGGCAGAGCTCGGCCTTCTCGTGGGACCGTCCGTATAGGAGCTGAAAAAGCGCCAGCTCAGCAGATAGTCCATCTCCGCTTTAACCTTCAACTGAGACGGTCAAGCCATGTGGCTGCTTTAAATCAGCGAGGAGACTGGAGGAGGGAGCGAATTGTATACACTTCATTTATTATTAATAGACCTGTCTGATATAAAATATCTGCAGATTATTTGGATGGTGCATCTCTGATGTGATTGAGTTGGAAGGTGCACTGTTTGTGCTGTGATCGAAACACTACAAAGTGTCCTCAATCACAACAGCACATGCTGTCAGACACAACACTGGCCTCAAAACAACAACACAACAAAGTCCCTTCAGTGTTGTTTATGTGAGCATTTTGTGTTTAATGACATTAAAGGACATCTAAGTGTTTAAGGAGAGTTGTGTTTTGTTGTGTTTGGGGGCCCGCTGTTGTGTTTTGATGCGATTAAAAGCATGTTTTATATTTGAGGGGACATTGTTATTTGTGTTGTTGAGGACCTTGTACTTTGTGGTGTTTGATTTAAAGTGCAACGTTGGCTTGTGATTAAGGAGGCCTCGTTTCATATTTCATGGTATGTTGTGTTTAAGGCATGTAATTTTTTTGTTTTATTTTAATGTTGCTGGGTTGCGTTTAAAGGCCATTACGTATCATCAATGCTAAATTGTTAGTTGTTGTTTTCTCTGATAAAACTACACTACCGTTACTCCAGTTTTAGTGCCACATGACTCTTCAGAAAAACATTTCTTACAACCAACTTCGAAAACAGTTGTTGCAAACTGCAATTTTGAAGAAAGAAAAACTTGATGAATAAAAAGGTCGTATTTACACAGAAATAGTTTGCTGAATAAAAGTAGCCATTTCTTAATAAACAAATAAACCTTACTGACCAAATGCAGATTATGTCCGTCTACAAATTTAGTTTAGTGGGATTTGAAGTCTCCTACAGAGAATCTGAATAGGCTTTATCGCAGAGAACAGTGCAAGTCAAAGGCTGTGTCTTTATTCAGGTTTGAATAGCTTAAGCCCTGCTTAAGAGGACACATAAACCAGTGAATATCAATAGCACTGTAATGTTAGAAGAGAGAAAGAAGGAAAAGCAGCCAAACAGTTACTTACTCTGTGCCACTCTCCACCATCTGTGTGAGCAGCGAGATGCCGTCGAGGTTGATGAATTCCTGAGCAAAGGTGATGTCTCGTGAAGAGTTGGCCAGATCCTTCAGAGCGTCCAGCTTCATGTCCATGCTGGACGACTGGATGCGCTCGTGCAGCTGCTGGGCCATCTGGGCCTGTTGCCATGGCCACAGAAGAGGCGTGTTAATGAGTGTGTGACAGATCGTCATGTAGGAGGTCAGGCCTTTTAGTCACACAACTCAAGGAAGAAGGCGAGACTGCACTTCTCTAAATTACTGCCTCTCTGAATCCACAATCTTTCCCTCATTAGAGAGTATTAATCATGCCAGTGTGTCAGTTAATGGATTTTACATACTGTATTTATAAATTTTCTCATTTATCATTTCAATGCAATTATTAAATATAAACTATTCTCCAAATTATGAATGAAAAGTTAGTTTACGTATCATAAATTTCTGAAATGTAAAAGTATTTGGATACTTAAGACACACTTACATGACAATAAAAGACATGAATTTTATTACATTTAAGTACCAGTATTATTTTAGCATCAATGTGACACTATTATAGTTTTTATTGTATTATCAAAAACTATACATGGTTTTTATTACTTTTTATTAAATCAATTTTTGGAAATCAAGTTAAACTTAACGAAAAATGGCAAACATTGTTTTGGCAACTACCAAATAAAATAAAAATAAATTAACTTTAAGTTAAGTTTAAGATTTTCAGTCATCAGTGATCATCTTTCGGACCACATTTGACAAGACTTAAATGACAAACATCTTTTGTTTATAGATCATGACTGCATTAAATGCAAAATATCAAATGACATTAATTAATGGACCTCAAATTATACTTTTCATAACCTTTGATCGCCTTAAAATAAGCACCTTGACTGCATTAAAGTAACCGAACACAGCATTATAAAAATATGCTCCATCATGAACACTACAGAAGCGTTTTCTTCTGTGAAACCTATTAAAACTGTCCCGAGTACTGATGACTGTTAAATATCAGCGGTGGCTGGTGCAGAACATCACAGGAAGAGAAACAGTCATTGTTGTCATAATGCTAGAGGGGACAGTTTCAAATGTCACAGACATCAGCTTTAAATATCATCATACCCAAGCCACAAATTCAGACATGAACGGCAGTTTCTGAATGAAATGTTCATTCTAATATAATGCGGATTCAAAACGACAATACATTTTTATAACAAAGAGCCAATCCATAACCAGCGGAGAGAAAATAATGACAACTGGGCGCATTTACGCCTTAACGGGTCACGCAAGAATGTTTCTCAGCTGCTGACACTTTAGGAAGCTTTGGTAATGTAACCTATCAGCCCTCACATCTGAAGGATTACAGGCCCCAGCTGGACAGGGCAGGGCTTCAGAGGATAAAGGCAGGTTCCTCCTGCTGATACAGCCTCGAATTGCCAAAATATAAACTCAAATGTGCTACTCACAGCTGATGTAGTAAGCCGCAGAATGGAGCCATTTTTGATGTTGTTGCGATTCTGTGAGAAAAAAAAAAAAAAAAAAAAAAAGAGCGAGAGAGAGAGAGAGAGAGAGGGGAGAAAAGGCATTGTTATGCACTGGTATGAGGCGGTTTTTAATAATTGCGCTTAACAATACATTTTTGTTTTTGAGATTTTGTATTTAACCTTTTCAGTAATGTAGAAGTTGGTTGAGTCAGCATTCTGCAGGGCAAAGGTTTCAGGGTTTGGCAAGTTCCACCTGAGAGAAAATTCAGATAATCATCAAAGATACAGAGATGTGTGTTTCTGTGTAACAAAAACAGCATTGGTGTAAAAGGTGATGTGGGAAATTTTTTAGAGATTCTTATATTAGAATAAAGGTCAACGGTAACAACATTACCGTTTTTTTTAAAACAACTACCGAGGTTTTAAAAACAACAACACTCATGGTAATCGATGGTAATATCCTAAACTGTAAAAGGAAAAAAAGACACAGAAGAAAAGCTCCAAAACAGTTTTCACATAGATTGAATGTAAGGTTACCATTTTATAATAGTTCTAATAAATGACCACTTATATATTTGTGGCTAAACCTGTAAACAAAGCAGTGCTGTACTTACAAACATTAATTATTAGACTGAGGTAAAATTAGGGGTGGGCAATAACCGGTAGAAATGTGTCAACTGGTAGAGATTCTGGACTATTGTCTCTCACACTTCCTCAGTGTGACGTGCTACACTACATGGTCACAAAAAACATTTGCATGCATTTTTAAGCATTGCTTTTTAAAAACAAGTGATTTTAAGTCATTAAAACACCACCAGCAGTGAAAGATAACTCTTTTCATTGCAGTATATGCAAGCGCCGTCAGAGACGCACATGGAAACAGTGCTCACACAGCGCAGGAGCATTGAACAGAGTTGTTTTTCCACTTTATAAGCCTTAAAAGATTAAAAACGCACACGTATGTGTCAAAATGCCATTCTTTGCAAGTATCCCTTGTATACAGTAATTATGTCTTATGTGAAAACAAACAGCTGAGAAAGAAAATGTGTAACAGTAAATTGGATCAGTGCAGCTCTTAAAGTGACAGCAGTCTAATTTGCCTGCTGTGCGTAATTCATGTTAATCATACAACAAAAGAGAACATTTTTCACTGCTCTAGACAAAATCCTTTTCGTAACTTTAATAAGAATAAATTTACCTCAAATATACATTCACATACATACGTACATGCATTTAACCCCCCCCCCCCCCCCGCAGGTAAATGCTTATAAATGTTACTTACCCCTCACAGACTTCTTTAATGATGGCTGAGAGAGGCTTTTTCTGTGGAAAACAAAATAAATAAATACTTCTTCATAACCAATAGTACTGTTGCGTTAACATTAGTTTGTATAGGTTTTATTCAAACATTTTGTTCAACTTCAGTCAGTCAGACACTCACTGCAGTGTCTCCTCTCTCAAAATTGAAAGAAATATTTCAGCCAAAGAGGAAAAATCAAGTCATTATTTATTCACCATGTTTTTCCAAACCCACATTACTTATTCTTCTGTGAAGCACATAGTTATTAAAGAACTGATGGGTCTCTTTTTGGTGTTGCGTTTTCAGATATCAATAGCTGCGCTATGAAATGTCCACGAAAGGATTTTGAACAACATGGTAAATACTGGCAGAATGTATGTTTTTGGGAGAAAAAAGCACATATGTGCTTTTGTAAGATACACATGCATGTAGATGCATATACAGAAGACGAAATCAGCCATTGGCACTGACCTGGTCAATCTCCATAAGTTTGGGAAAGGCCCCCGGCCACTCGATGGCCACCTTCACAATGTCTGCTGGGGGCGGCATGGCTGCGCTGATGGAGGATGTGGCCGCTCACTGCTGCCTGGCTCTCATCCAAGCCTATAGAGGGAGAAAGCTAGAGTTACAGTATGCATATTTCTTATTAATCAAGCCACTTTTGTCAAATAAATTAATAGTATAAGCAGGGATGTCAAAAATACCAGTACTTTGGTAACAAGTCTATGCTAGACGTCACAATTTTAGTATTTCAGACTTCCAATAAACACCTGAGTGCTGCTGTTGATTTGATATATATGCTCTATGAGTATCTTTCTTCCATCCATCTCTTTGCTATCTGTAACAATAACCGAGCGAACATCAAATGTTTGATGCGTGACCTTGAGGTCAGAACAGAGAGCTCTTTCGGTCACAGGAAAACTTGCTGCTAATGCGCAAGAGCGGACACTGAGGAATCCTTCTGGAAAACCTTGAAAATGTATTTCAGGAATGCAAGGCTTTAACTGGTGCAGTGTCACCGTGAGAGATTGGCTCTAAACAAGAACACTCCTTTGTGACATCTGATACTGGTACATTTTAATTACCACAGTAACTCGTGTCTTTTAAAAGCTTCTTTATTTATGTCTGAACATTGCTTTTAAAATATATAATAACTATATAGCAACTATTCAGCTCAATGTGGTTTTAAGATTAAAACGATTTGCCAAAAACCACAAGCTACAACTAAAGATTGCTTTTTCAAGGTTAAGTTTCTTCAAAATCAGCAGTGTTGTTCTATATAATCACAGTGCTGAGCAGTCATGGGATATGCAAACACAGGTTGTCATATATTAATGTGCTCATGGTTGTATGTCATAATGATGATAAAGTGACATGTTGACAAGTGACTCATTTTCGCAGTTTAGTTTATATATAAATAGTCTTGGCGCATTGCGATACAATTCAGTACACTGAACTCTTTCTTTCAAAAGAGCAAAGGAAATGTTTTGTTCTATTGGCTGAAATTAAAATGACTATTTTCTTTCAGCCCATTTCAAACAGCAATAAAGAGCAGCAGAGCAAATGTCTCTCTCTAAAGCACAGTAACAAATGAAGTCATTTGCACTATAAAGATAGGCTTTTTCATTATAGTTGTAGTCAAAGTAGCAGCTTAATTTTCTTCAAGGATCTGTCTTGCAATATTTACCTATTTATAATTAATAATAATTAGTCATCAATAAATTGTTATTATTATAGTTACATTTTAAAGATGAATAGCAGACTCAAATCTCATAAAACGTACAACACAATAAAACATAAAAATCCTCTCCAAGAAAAGGTTAGGTGAGCCGTTAAAGAGAAAGTGACATCCGTTAAATCCCTGTGTAAATTATTTAGCGCTCGTGTCACTCGGGGAACTGCGGATCATCTTTGGTCCTTGTGGATAAACCCTGTTACATATTTAATCCCCCCATTTCATAATGCATGGGGATGATTCTTGGAGAGAAAACAAGAACACACACAGCCTGTGAAACAAGCATTCATTCAACCCATTCAAACAAGCTGCCATGTCACTCTGCCATGACTCATCCCATAATAATCTCCACAGACACTACCCAAGCTCTGTTGCTATGGCATCTGCTCCATCAGAACTTGCATCTTTCGAGGGTGGTTCTCTTGGAAAGGTTTCATTCCTCCCAAGAAGTTTCCCCATTACAGATGGCATGATTTCAAGCAGACAGAAGTCAATAAATCTCAGTACCAGGATTTATGTAAAGCTCTCAGCTGTCGTTCAAACGGACAGAATAGCTGCAGAGTTGTATTTTTTTTAACTTGTGGTCTTACATGATCTGGCATACTGTTAACATAAATTAAGAGAAAGAGGAGTTTAATTTAAGTGGCAAATATGTCTCTATTAATTTTTTCATTTCTATGCATTTATTTATTTATCAGAGGACAATTACAAGAGCACAAAATCCCCTTTACTGTTCACTGGCAGCTGATCACATCACAAACACTGTTTATACATATTTAACTCTTACTGTAATTAGTAAACAGAAAGAGATGATTGGTTGAGATGATGCTTGAACTCAGGTGGTTACATGAAAGTGCTTAAAGACTAAGAATCTCTCCATTTCGTTTTTTTCTCTTAATATTTATGAATTCCACTTCTTATTTTTCTAGGTTTCTCAGGTTTGGCAGCAATACAAGAGAACAAAACTTAGGCACAAAGCTATTACAACATTCAAGTACAAATGGTTTTCTTGACATAACAGTAGAGCATGAATGCTGGATATGTGGATACAACCACAAAGCAGTGGGACACAAGTAACAACCATGTAAGGTGCTTTCACCAAACCTAGTCTATTGAAATGTTTTTTTTTGCTAAAGCATTCATGTCTTGTCCATCAAAAAGTTTCGCAAATTAAAAGTAAAACAAATTTGCATTTTTGATAGACATGGTTTCTTAATCCTGCACAATAATGCTGTTGAAAGGAACCGAGAAGAAAACAGACTGACAGACGGGGTTTGATTTCTTCAGAGGGCTTAATAGTCCAGGCAGGCCTAGAGATGTCTCTGCCTCTCTGACGGGGGCAGGGACACACACAGCATCGCCTGCTCTTTCATTCAATCCCTTCTGTAAAACCCACTGAATTAATCAATCACTCTGGGCGGTGGCCTTGTCCACCATCAGTTTCCTCAAAACATTTCGCCTTCACTGTGAGAAAACATAACGCTGGAACTACACTATACTCTCATTACTAGGGGTGTAACGATACGCGTATTCGTATTGAACCGTTCGGTACGCATTACAAACCAAACTATTCTGAAGAGAAAAAAAAAAAAAAAAGAGAATAAAGGGTGTAAAATACAATGTTTTCAGTGCTAGGCTTAACATGGCAGCGCGAACGACGGGACAGGCAACCTGCCCTTCCCACCCCCAAACAGACGAGAACTAGAAACGCGCACATTACAAACTATCCCAGCACCATTCAGGTAACGTTAGGCATTTCCCTTTGCCAATTTTACAGTAGCCAATTAAGTTGAATGGAATAATAAGCCAGGCACAGTTTCTGAAAAAATACTGTATGGATGACACCATAGTAGTTTTTCACTCCTGTCCCGTCCCACTCCCATAGAAAGAAATCCTGTCCTGTCCCACTCCCAGACCAAAGTTTAAAACATAATCCCGTCCCATCCCGTTCCTGGTAAAATGACTCCCACTCCTGTACCACTCTCATATATATATACAAAAAGATGGCTTCTGGGACGGCTGGGTCGTGTAGTTATTTTTTAATTGCGTTACATTGTAGGC
>JAUMHR010000076.1:7615355-7637679 GCA_032361145.1 Enteromius fasciolatus
GGCGCTGTTTAAAATCCAAAGCAGAAATGATTTTGTAACTGACAGCGCTTTCATGGTTGCCAAGTAACAGCAGACGCTACAGGCGCACAAGCGTGAAGCGCTTTGAAATTGGTGGAGGAAGCGACGCGCCTCGCGTTTTCCACTCGTTAGACGCTTCGTGAACGTACCCTTATGTTACATTTAATGCTAAAGTATCCTTAACACCAATACAAACATTATTTTAGTTTGTTAGAGCAGAAAGATGCAGCTCTGGTTAAACAGCTGGATGTTGGGTTGAAATGGCAAAGGGAAATGTCTAACGTTTTTTTTTCGGACTCGGACTCTTCGGCGGCGTTAAAAACTGGCTAACCAGTAAGATTAGTGCTTTTGTTCACGTGACCGGAGCTGCTGAAGTTACAGTAAAACACGACTTGGTGGGGCTCAAGATCACTGCAAGAAAGAGGAAAGTAAACCAAGATGCCCAAGATGAATGTAGAGTTGCTAGTATCATTAGTCTCTGAACACAAAGAGCTTTTTAATACTACAAAAATCTTGATAAGAGGGAGTTGCTATGGAGAGGAATTGCAGATCAAATAGGATTCGATGGTGAGTTTCAATATTTAGTTTAATTTTCTTTCATGTACATTTGCTTGTAACTTCTTCCTGCAAACTTACGATCCTAGACATAATTTGTGTGTAAATACCGTCTCTCTTCTTCTTCTGTGCGATAAGCAAGTGTCAGAAGCACAGCGCCACCTTGTGTACAGAGGTATTTCTGTTGTTTATTAAGCGCCATGCGAGTGAATTCGCCAGTGAAAATCGCATGGGTATCCTGGCGAAAAACGCTAACGAAATGCGCGTGTGATATTCGTCCCGGTGTGTACAGGCCTTTACACCCCTAATATATATATATATTATATTATATATTATATATGTGTGTGTTTTTTTGTAAGAACCACTCAACATTGCCACTGCCTATTAAGGCATGCAATATCACTGCATGACTTCTTCCCTGTGGTACTCTAATTCAAATCCCTTGCTTATTAATAATGCAGCTCCTTTTAAGTGCTCTCGGAATAAAGATAAAGAACCTTTAAATTCAGTTTACAATGCGCTGCCTCAGCATGATAATATCAACAAAGACTAAACTCTTGCTAAATCACTTGAGATAAAAATCAAGAAAGAGAATAAGGCCCCCATTACAGTTCATTGAATACTAAAATGGGAAACAACAGCTCAAACCTATCGATGTGGCAGGAAGCAGAAGCCCGTGACTTACAATGACACCTGTGGAAGATATTGAGAGTGAGCTTAACACAAGTGGTTCATAAGTAAGAATGCAACCTCTGTGTACTTCATCAATAAGGGATCTCATGACACGCATACTTTCAAACAGAAGGTTCCAGTAACTTACGTACATGTATATCATGAGTCAGTGCAGATGTCCTCTGTACTCACTGAGCTCAACAAGCCAACTAACGCTCAAAACATCCAGAGCACTGACCCTAAACATGGAGCTGGGAAACATTTGATCCAAGAAACACATGCCACAGCCAAAAACTAAGCGTCATGAATCTTCACTCACTCTGCTGCTAGTGCTATCCAAGACATCATGTGATTCATAACAGCTTCAGAAACATTAAATAAAGCAAGACACATCTTCCTAGACTCGTCTATGTTTACCTTTTCACCATTACTTTACTGTTCTGTGACGCAGCAGATTTGAATTAGCTGCCCTTGAAAAGAAAGAACAATTGACACTTACGAAACTATCAAGATACCACTAATAATTACTCTATTAAATATTATTATTATATATTGTTTTAATTGCTAATCATGCTAGAAACATGCTAGCAACAGGCTAGTAACTTGCTAATCATGTTAGAAACATGCTAGCAACATGCTAGTAACTTGTTAATTATGCTATAAACATGCTAACAACATGCTAGTAACTTGCTAATTGTGCTAGAAACATGCTAGTAACTTGCTAATCGTGCTAGAAACATGCTAGCAGCATGGTAGTAACATGCTAATCATGCTATTAACTTGTTAATCATGCTCTAAACATGCTAGCAACATGGTAGTAACTTGCTAATCATGCTAGCAACATGCTAGTAACTTGTTAATTATGGTATAAACATGCTAACAACAAGCTAGTAACTTGCTAATTGTGCTAGAAACATGCTAGTAACTTGCTAATCGTGCTAGAAACATGTTAGCAACAAGCTAGTAACTTGCTAATTGTGCTAGAAACATGCTAGTAACTTGCTAATCGTGCTAGAAACATGCTAGCAACATGCTAATCATGCTAATCATGCTATTAACTTGTTAATCATGCTATAAACATGCTAGCAAAATGCTAGTAACTTGCTAATCATGCTAGCAATATACTACAAACTTGCTAATCATCTGTCTATTTATAATCTGACTTAGTAATCTTACTATTTTTAACTTTCTAACTCAAACTTAAACTTTTCAAACTTTTTAAACTCATGTTACTAGCATACTTAGCAAAATACTTTAAACTTTCTAGCTAGGCTTTTTCAAGTCAACTTAAAGTTTGCCTTCAAATTTAACTATCTTTATTATTATATTGTTTTAATTGAAGCCGTAATCCTGTTGTTACACTAAAACCCGGGCAAAAGCCTTTTTTAAACAGTTGTCATTCATTTATGGGGTGGTTAATCATTATGGGTTTCCAACAAAGATAAGACATTTTTTTATCCACTTTCAAAATGAAAGGAGTAAGTGTTTAATGGCGATTAACCACAGTAAACAAAAACGCACAGTTCAGCTGATGAGATTTGAGCACACGTGTTTATTTCATTACCTTGATGGTGCATTTTTTGCTAATGATGCTATTCTGTCCACAAATACGTAAATACGATTTCTGCAACTGCCCTTGAAAACATCACTAAAATATTTTACACTATCGGAGATAAACCGGGAACGTTTACTGCAGAATATTTACATAGAAAGCAACTAGGGAACCACTGTTTATTTATCTAACAAACAGCACCCAACAAGTCCATTCAAGCAAATATTCAACAGGTAAAATTAGATAACAAGTATTGCAATTTTCCAGTGAATTGCTTGAAATTGTTAAAAGGAGAAAAGTGCATAATTTTAGGTTTAACAATTTTATATAGGCCAAACACAGATTAGAATGCATTTCAATGACCATAAAGATTGCAAAACAATCTTGCATAAATATGAATATTCTTAAAAACAACAAAACTAGTAACAGTATTAAAAAGCAATCATTGTTTATCATTAATACCAATAACCATTATTATCATCATCATTATTATTATTGCAGCTATAAATAATTATCAAAAAAAAACTCCATGTGTTATTCAGGTCAGGTATATTACTTTTTTTATTGTCGTACGTTAGCCCAAATAGCAGAAATTAAAATAGTTCTGCATATCAGTTAAGTTATCTGATCTAAAAATACAGGGTAATGTTTATAAAAACCAATATCTCTTAAAAATATTTAATACCCAAGTATTAAAGAGTAGCCCGCCATCTACTGGTCATTTTGTGTAATTACAGCAGAAAGCATGGCGAAGACCACGTGCCGAAAAAGCAGGTTGAAAATCCACACTTATCACGAGCCGTGTCATATGTACAGTTAAGGGAAATTCAAAAGTACTTACATGAGAAAGCGCGACTGCTCTGGGCAAATGTCTTTGTAAAGTAGAGAAGCCTTGAATAAGAACCTCTGGGTCATCGCTTCTGCTTTAACAGCTAAACATCTGCGATAAAAAGCCCGTCGTGTAATCTAACGTTATAACAAACCCGGCCTTAAAAGATAATTGCGCCCAGTAATAAAAGACTGTTTTTGTAGGCCAGCGTGACTGCAAGAAATAACACCAGACCAGTGTCTTTACTTTAAAATTACCCATAATGCATCATTGTGTGAGGACTTATGGGAGTGCGAGTTTTTAATGACGCGTGGTCATCAGTCCTGCAGAGGTTGACTGTTCCGAAAAATCCCTAATAACGACACACAACGTCCTTTATTTAAACTATAACTATTGCTGAGGACGTTTATTTTATCCAATGCCACACTGCACTATTTGAAGCAGTAACATATCGAGGTCAAAATCTTGAATAATAATCATAGTCATAATCACAATCATAACCATATAATCAAAATCAGAATAACGCATTAGAATTCTATAGGTCTACCAATGTAAGATGCATAATATTTTTTAGTATTTTTATATGTCAATAACAGATTTTTTTAAAAAACAATTCAATAAATATAGATATATTATGTACTTACAAGACATGTTATATTATCTTATAATAATTAATTATTATAATTATATAAAGATAACTCTTATGTTATATTAATTATGAATTATATAATGATTAATTATTATATTATAACAATGCATTTAAACATTTATTTATTTATTAAAGGTTCAATTTATTTTTACAATTATTAATATTGAATATAATATTATTATAATAATATCTACATATATGATTGTATTTATTCTTATTTTATGTATCTTTTTATGTATAAACAATACTCTAAATATACAAAATATAGGCTAAGGTATATTATATTATCTTATAGGCTAATAATTAATTATTACAATTATATTATAATTATTATATTGTTAATTATAGAACGATTAATTTCAACATTTATTAAATATCCCATTGATTTTGACGAATACTAGGCTAATATCAATAATGGCAATAATAAAGATATATTATTGTTTTTATTATTATGTATCTTTTTATGAATAAACAATACAATTAATATACACAAATATAGGCTTTACTTACAAGGTACATTAAATTACCTTATAATAATTAATTATTATATTAAAACAAGTAATATAATATATGAGTGACAATAATATGATTATTATTTGTCAAAAATGAAGAAAAATAAAACTGCGAAAGATTCAGCTCTCTGGGTGTAGTGACGCAAGATTGATTGTTTCAGTGAATTGTTTTACTGTCGAGGGACTTAACCAATTTAACATTACACGAGAACGGACTCCTCCTGGACCGTTTGCGGCGTCGCTTCCCACAGATTACAGAGAGGAAATCATCTTCTTCATCATCATCATCACTACCATCATCATCACACGGACTCGGATGGCCCGCGGCGCTGCGTCGATGAAATTGGATATTTAAGGCAGCGCAGAAAGCAGTTCATGTTCACTCTCAGCGGCGCGCGGCCAGAGAAGCGCTCTGCAACTGACTGACAAATAATATGAGACTACAGTCTTGTGAACGAGGCTGCACATAACGTGACCGGGAGGAGAACGAGGCACGGACTCGGTGAGTCCTCGGTGAACGCGGAGGCTTTTTGAGGAGGACGGTGGATGACCGCGAGCGCTCACTTCAGAAGAGCGCGTGCCACTGAACTCCAGCTGCAGGTAGGTAAAAACCGCACGCGCACTTCTAATCGTTACTAAACGTTTAATTGCCCTGCTACAACTATTTATCTTTCTTTTGTGAATTGTCGTTTGTTATAATTATCACCATTACCATTTCTTTCATCATTCTTTACGTATGTTGGAACTAGGCGATGGCTGTTATTTATGTAGATTTTGTCTGCAACCAGTAAATGCGTTTGTTTTCCATTCATTTGAAGCAAAACGGTTCCTTTTTCGCTTAATTTCTCAATTTTTTAAATAAGTTATTTAAAACATATCACTGATATCATTGCAATGTATAATAGATTTATTCAGCTTATGAATTTGATTACTCTGCTGTCCTTGAACATGTGTTATTTGCATATTATGCAGACATTTGGCAGGGACTTGCTTGACTTTGCTTACTGGAGCTCAAACATTGCATGTCACTGACTGTGAAAATATATGCAGGAGGGTTTGTTCCCCCTAATGTTGCTCTGGCTCGATCAACCGTGCTGTTTTAAGTGAAGAAACCCGCTTGTAGTGGAGAGTAAAACCTTTCCCCTTTCGCAGGTCAAAAATCTTAAGGGGGATGAAGTGTGCTGTCAGCATACTGGAAACGCTAAACCGGCTTGTTGGAGGCAGAGAGCTGAGTGAGTCTCTCAACGAATATGTAATGCAACACCAACTCTGATTCTGCTGAGACCTGCAAATGAGAGCTTAGGAGGTGCAGAGGTCCGTGTGAGCCACTCTGTTAAAACTTGCAAGTCCTCTTATAGTTGTGTCACTGCGCCCAAATGTAGATGTAATGCGCACATTTGCTGGAAAAATGACAGATGGATATGAGAACAGGGGGTGAATTGGCACGGTAATACGTCCCTGTTTTACTTGTCATATCATGCAGAAACAATTTAAAAAGCCTCTAGATAAGTTGATTTCCCCCCCTCTCTTTTGACAATGAAGAATTATAGTGTGAACGTTTTATTGAAACTAATTCAAAACTCTTTTATTGACTTTTCAACCAAATTGAAATCTTTTGCTCTATTCAATTCTGCGATCTGTTGACAGGACAAAAATAGAAGTCGGCATTAGGTGTGGAAATATCATTTTGTTCAATGAATAGTTTTGTACAAACTAAAAAACTTGCCTTCCAAGATGAATTTCTGAAGAAATAGATTACATTCCTGACAGTACCAACTGGTTAAGACATGAGAATTATACAATAAAGAGTTAAAAAATGAAACAAAAAATTTAAACCCAACCCATTTAAAATCTTAAAAACAAATAACAAAATTTTAAACTCAATCCCGAAACGCCAATGTAGTGAAGCTAAGACCGGGGTAATGTGCTCATGCTTTCTAGTCCCAGTTAAGAGCCGAGCAGCTGCATTCTGAACCAACTGCAAACGCTGAGGGCTTGAGTTTAGCCAACAGTCTCAGTTGGAAACTAATCTGTTTATCAAATTTAAAAGCACCATCAAAAATCAGACCAAGATTCCTGGTAACTGGACGAATATACAATCCTAAATTATCAAGTGCATCTGCACAAGCACTCAGATCCCCAGGATGACCAAACATGACAATCTCAGTCTTATTTTCGTTAAGACAAATAAAGTTTTCAAAGAAATGTAACTTACACTTATGCAATTAAGTAATTTTTTACTATAACTATTGATATTGCCCTGACCTCAGAACCAAATGGATTGTAAAGAGCAATAGAAGTTCTTCTTCAGACATTGAGTGTGCATCTCAAGGGACAACAGTGCTGCTGTGACAGTAAAGAGAAAACTGCAGTGAGTAACAGTCTAGAAGCTCTATATGGGTTTCATGATACTCTGATACTGATGTTATTTTCCTCTTACTCAGGTAGACTCTTCCAAACCACTAGATCATTTCTGAGCAAGGTAATTAATTGTACGGTATATGCCGCAGCTAGCAAACCTATTGAACCTCATCAAGAACCATGAGATGCCTTGTCACAGGTTGCCCGGCGTAATTAGTTTGTTCTTTTTCAAAGAGATGTTGAGGGTTGCCTCTACAGAGATAGTCAAGTGTAACATGCTCTTCAAATACACCTGCTTTTCCAAGTGAAACTTTGATCATAATTCATAATACCAGTTGAAGCAAGTTCTGACAAATTGCGGTGTGGTACTTGACAGAGTTTCCATGCTCAAACTGATTTAATAAGGCACTGTTTACTATGATTAAAACAGAATGTGTCCAGTTTGACTGCCCTGTGAATTAGTTGTCTCCAGGCGGCTCTATACGCTTCCCCTGGTTGATTGTTCATAGATCTGATTGAAGTACAGTTTCTGTCACTTGACATTGCAGGATGGCTGAGCCTGGCACAGAAGAAGGATGTTTGTTGGCCTGCGGATTGCAGTGGGCTTATTGAACACTGGACATTCATTGTTTTGCACACAGGAAGAACTGTAAGCATTTGTTGTGGGACCAAGCACAATGGACCCTCATACTGACCCCAAGGTCACTGCCCACTGCTCTGTGTTGGCTTTATAATACAGGAAACGGTGTTTAAAGCGGGTCTTTCACATTGATATCGGCTATTGTTTTGGTGTGTACAGTACCCCATTGTGATCTTCGAAGGAGGCAATAGGTACTTAGTAGGCAGAACACGTATATGTTTCATTCTTTACCGTGTAAGTGGTTCTCATTAGCTTACATCGATTCTTTAATTACAAATTTCATTAATCGCCCACAGCTCCCTCAGCAAACCATGAAGACTCGTTTAAATCCATTTCATTGAGGCACTGATAAAAGCAATTTGGGTAAGCAGAAGAATAAAAGCCTAAATATATGGCCTATTTTTTTTCATTAAAAATAACTCTGCTTTATTGTGAGACAAAAGTATGATTTCATCATCTCTGCTTTTTGACATTTCCTTTCCCCTGGGTGCTGTAATTCACACTCAGATCAACTAAAGAACTATCTCTATTTTTTTGCGTTAGGGTATTAGTTTTTCATCTTACAGTGCCAGACCGTGCTCCACAGAACACATCCGGACTCTCTCAGGTCCGTTTTATCTGATCAGGTCCAGACTGAATTTCACCATTTTGTCAGCACCTAACTTTTTCCTGCCAGCTCTTCTTTCAGTTCACCTTGCTGGGTCGTCCTTGGACTGACTGCTAAAGCATCATGTAGTGCGTCTCCCTGCAGTTTCAGAAGTAGGTTGGACCCATTTTCACACTAGGAGCTGCGAGATTTCACTCATTGTCGTCTTTCACCTTAAGGGGAGGGAAATATATGGATGTTGTAATGTAAAATGTAATGGATGGTTTACCAAAAAAAAAGATATACACATATATATATATATATATATGTTATATATTTTACATATATTTTGTATATGTAATAATAATGATCATCCAACTGTTTTCTGTTTATCCATTTTTTGGGGGGTTAACTGTTCATTTAAAAAATTGATTTTTTATTAATTTAAATACATTTACAGTACATGGTATTTTTAGAGACTTTCATGGTACATCTAAAAAAACAGGGCATTACCATGGTACCTTTTTTCAGCACTTTTAAAAGCATTTTGAATATCTGTATGTTCTAAATTACAAATTTGTCACCAACCCTTCTGTTTTGTTACCTGTGGGATTTACATACCTGTGATAAAAATGGAAATGCTTTGCTCTGACTTTGTTCGATATCTGAGGAAGACTCTCGAGAGATTCTCTGTCTTTGCTGGAAGGTGCCTTACGATGTCATTAACCTCACTTTAAGCAATTTGGGCCAGAGTGACTGCGTTCCCTTGGCGTGGTCACACGTGAGAGGGGTAGGGCTACTCCGATACCAGATGAAATAGGAAGGCTATTTTCAGTGTTTGTGATGGATGTGGTGTTCAAGGCATGGAAGCATTCTTTCTCTCCTTTACTCAGTGTGTGCTTCTCTTGTCTTTTTTTGCAGCAAGGCAGCAGAAGCAGGAGAGCTGAAGGTGACCTGTGGCTGGGCCAGGGGCTGCAACACAGGACATGGGAGCTGCTTCTCACTCCCGCTCGTGTCTTGTGTTGCAGCCAGTGGAACTGCTGCACTATCCACATGGAAGGAAGAGATGGAAGGAACCTTACACCATCTTACTGTGGCTGCCTGTGAGAGCATCTTCTTCTGAAAGGAAAATGACAGAGCTGATGATGGTGTGTAAGTTTTTGAATAAAAGACATAATAGCTTGTAAAATTAATATCATAAGTGCCAAGGAAAAGAAAAACCAATTATTGTTTGAAAAAACCAAACAAATAAACAACATTTTAACTTTTTATTGATGTATTCAACTACCAAATTTCTTTTTATCAATTTCAGAGTGACGGAGTGAGACCACGTTAACACAAATGCACCTGTGTTTATAGTTTAGAAAAGCATAAAATGCACACTGCTGTCTGGTGCTTTCTTAATGGTCTTTTATCTTCCCTAAGGTTATAAATAACAGAGTTTGGCTTTATCTCACACACTTATATATAGATAAAATCAAACACAGAGAAAGAAAAAGCAGCCTCAGATGCAGCATTTGCTGCCGCGGGTAAATATTCGGATCATGTTGCCGATCTGCCAACTGAGACCTGCCAGAGCTGGCGCTGCCCATTTAAACTTGTGAAATGAAGTAGTTTTCTGTCAGGGATGTCACTTGATTGGAATTTAAATTCAGCAGTAGCTCAAAGAGAATTGTTTGTGTCAAACGCATTGTGATGGGCTGAATTGTGAATGCAGCATGACAAGACTGACTGTGCTTTTATCTGGAATAGGACAAAACTGCATTACAATAAACAATGCTTTCAGTAAGCTACATCATCTAACATAAGAGCCCAAACTGACAGAAAAATAAGTTTTTTTTCTAGTGCTTTCAAACGATAAATTGTGATTTTGTTTACATAATACATGTATGTGCACTGTGTATATTTATTATGTATATATAGGCTATATATATAAACACACATGCATGTGCATATTTAATAAAAATGTGTTACGTTTATATTTTAAATACGTTTATGTATAATATTGATTATATGAATATAAATGCATGCATTTAAATACATGTACATATTTTCTAAATATATACTGTATGTGTGTATTTATATGCATAATAATTGTAAACGGCACACACACATATATGTACACAAACAAAAAAAATGTATGTAGGGTTTACAGTATGGGTTAATATAGAGTCATTATCAGACATAAACACCAAGATTAGTGCATTTACCTATATAATAAATAGTTGCTTACTACTAGGTCATAAAAAAATAAATGGATATGAAATTTGAATTGACTTGATATGGTTGATATGGTTGAGAGACATGTTCTGTTATATATATATGGCTCCAGCAATGGTTTGTTTTATGGGTATTGTAAGGGTCAATTCAATGCAAGAAAATCTGCCTGTCTCAGGCACATAGTTTGTAGAACATCAGCTATTTAGCCACCAGAGTCGAGACAAAAGCCACATGTGACAAGCAGTGATCTGCATATCAAAGACTTTTCTGCTCGGTGTGAATCGTGAATGTGCGTCTTTGCACCTGGCAGTTGACAGTACATCCAGTCAGAATGCTTTACTGTGACAGACCGTGTAAGTAATGGGTACCACAGTTGGTTTTGTCATGCCCGTTTTCTTGATTACCCTTGCAGCACGGACTAGAAAGCGCAGCGCTCTCATTGGTAGAGTCAGGTAACTGGCTCACTGCCATGCCCTTTAGATTTGTACTTAACCTGAGTCTGTAGCTGCATTTCATCAAACTGTGTTCAGGTGCTGGTGTGAATACACAAAACCAAGTCTCCTCTCAGCAGATCTATAAATCAAGCTCTTTATCAGCGATATTCGTTCGTATCTATTTACACATTCAAGGTCAATGTTGCATGTTAAGTTAGGGACCTTCAGTAGGAGCACTTCTTTCTCAATACATCTCAGCTTTGTGAAATAGTAGGTGTTTACATCTAAACCCGTTTATTCAAGACAAAAATATTCATGATGACTGAATCCACTTAGCTACATTACTGAAATACATTTTTAAATCGACAGTTCACAAAAAAATGTAAATCGTTTTTCATTTAAAGAGTTTATTTGCAAAAAAACACATCTTTTTTTTTTGTTTTTTTAAATCTTGTTTTTTTATGTTTTTATTTATTTATTTATTTATTTTTTAATTCAACCATGATTAATAAAAATAGTTGAAAACTGTTTTTGCAAATGAGCTCTTCAGCTGATTTTATGTTTATGTATCTAAATCTATATAATTTACATGAAAGAATATATTTTTAAAATGTCTGTTTTTCTTTCTCTGTACAAGTCAATAATAGCAATAAAATATTTTATTTATAAAATGAGGGTAAGAAGCCAGTTTCTACCATGGAATAAAAAAAATTATAATTTTTTATCAAACATTTCTGACGTTATCTCTTACAATTTAATGTTTTCTTTCACAGTTTCAAAATTAATATATATATATATATTTTTTTTTTTTTTTTTTTTGAGCCTATATCTCTTATTTCTCATTTTTTATAAATTGCAAGTTTATATCTAATTTTTTATTTTATTTTATATCTCTTTGAAAAAAGTAGGAATTCAATTTTTCTTAAAGGGAAGGTTCACAGAAAAATGCTAATTCTGTCATCATTTACTCATACTTGTGCTCTTCCGAACTCAGAGAAGACACTTTTAAGGCCCCTCTTTTCCATACAGTCATAAGAACTGACAAAATTTTCGTTTTTACTAGTGAACTATTTTTCTTTAAGACAATAACTGCATGCTTTTAGGAGTTAAACAGCCTGGGAAAAAATAATAGTTTCAAATAACAGCAAGAGAGAGTGATGTGGGTTATTAAAAAGAGATCTCTGCTCCATTTGTTTCTATGATAGCTGTCTCTTGTCAGGGTGTTAAGACCTTCTGGTGCAGTAAAAAAGACTAAAGCATGAGAGAAAATGGGAAGAATGACTGGATGTCCTTGACAAAGCGCTGAGCATTTCAGATGTGTGGGTGAGTCTCTGTTAAAGCATTCAGCTGTGACACAGCGCACAGACTGAGAGAGTTTTATTGCTACCTCTGCATGCCGAAGCCGAGCGCTTGAGTCAGACTTTGAAAACACAAACATCGCCCTGCGGTGGCCTCGCTGGGGCTTATCCCTGTAATAGGAGAAATAATGGCCATTGATTTAGCCAAACAACCCGCTATTGTACGGTATAATTTTGGCACATATTTTGTTATAAAAGCCAGATGCTGTGAGCTTATAAAGGACAGACAATGACTGTCTAGGTCATAACTGTGAAGCCATTATCGTGGTCACTAATACAAAGAACTATAGGCGGTGTCTCTGTGAGAAAATAGCAATAAAGGATGTGCTGTTTATGTGAGGTGTAATGAAGTGACTTTGTTGTCCTAAACGTAGCGAAGAGGCTTTCATATCAACTGATCGTCCCGGTTGTCATCGTAAAACATTAAACACTCGGGGTGGAAAGACGATGGCGGGAGCTGCAGCGGAAACACGGAGAGGTGAAATGGAGGACAGGGAAACCAGACAAGGTGACTATCTGTGCCAGCCTCTCTCTCTCTCTCTCTTCTCCATCATGGTTTATTCAGTCCTCGCCCCAGGGCAGGATAAACTTCTGCTACACCCGTGTCAAGAAGTAGCCTAAATATGCTTGGTGCCAAAAGTTATCTCTGTTAATAGAGCCAAAGAAGCAAGATGGCATTATGTGGAATATTCTGCTCTTATAGCTTGTGCCACAGACAAGATGAATAAACCTGAATGAAAAAAAAGCATTACTCAAAATAAAATATTGGGATGAATCATGGGCTTTGATTTGTGTCAGTGACTTTTTGTTCAACAAAACCATTCAGCCTGATTAGCATGCAAAATTTGATCCTGTGTTTTGCTTACTTTTTTCAGCTGCCGATCTGCTATTGGAAAAGATGACAAATACATTCAATAAAGTGTTTGTAATTGTGTACAGCATTTTAGTATCTTGTTTATTGTTAGTATCTTCTTCAGTCAGCTGCTGCTCAGTTTAGACCAAACAGATCTCATGGAAAGAATTGTTAACTATTTTACGAGATGGTGTTTTTGTATGATTTTGTATAATGTAAATAATTGGAAATTTTTTTTCATTTGAGTATAAAGATCCACCCCTAACACTTATAAACCAACACAGTATCGTGGGAATTCATAATTTTTGATTGGTGCCTATTTTTCCCGAATTTGGATTATCTCATTTATTATTCCTTATTTAATTTTGCCCCATTGGTGGTTAAGTTTAGAGGTAGGCCTTCATGCTTACTTTTATTTAAGGTTGCAGATTTTTACGCACTTGTCAAATGTTAAATTACCACATCAAAAAATAGTCTGACTTTTTTTGTGAGAATGAGCCTTAACACAGCCTCACTGTCACTGTGTGAAAATGTCTGCAAACGACATTGCATGATTTCATAGAAACTATCATATTAACAAACAAACAAACAAAAAACACTTAAAGAGACCAGAATTGCTTTCTATAAGTGGGCCATGTAGCAATGCTTTAGATAGCATCTGGATGTAGCAACACCCTAAATACCACTCAGAACACCTTAGCAACCACACAGCAAACCCGAAGCAGATAAAAATGAGTTACAATCATTTTGCCGGTGAAACAAGCGTTTTAGTCTGAATGTTGTTGTCTCATGTAAACTCATAACATTTTCCTGACTGATATTTGTGCGAGCGCTGGGGATGTTGGTTTGATGGCCAACAGCCATGAAAGCACCTCAGCGTGCAGCAGCACTGAAGGATGTCATTGTACTCGCTTTTGATAAATGTGAGGGGGAGTGAAGCAAGGAACAATTCCAGCAGTGTTATCAGGAGCAAACAGGCAGAGTCATGGGGCCCCATCTGCAGGAACGAGATCGCAGCCGTGTTGATCGCCTTCCTGCGCGAGCGTGGACAGGCCGTGACTCATTCAGCTGGCAGAGGGAAGGCCTTTCTCAAAGCATCTCTAGACTGCCATCTTATTTATTGATTATTTATTTATTTACACTATATAATCAGGCAGCATCATCTTTCCTTATCACCCCACAAATAGGCCTATAACCAATGTTTATGTCCATTCATATATAGATTTATATTTTTATGTATAGATATATATTAGATATTATAATGTATACATGTTAGAATATGGATATATATTTATCAATGTAATGGAATTACTCAAAAGCATAAAGTATCCTAATTTACAATATTATTATTATTGTATTATTATTATTATAATACATAGTGTGTATAATAAATCTAACCTCTCTCTCTCTCTCTCTCTATATATATATATATATATAATTTATAGAAAATGGTATACACTGTATGACACACTTGTCACTGCATGTATATATAAAAAGGAAATAAAATATATTTAAAAAATATTATAAAATAAATGTTATTTCTATAGAAAGACTTTTTTTTATTATTTTGTTATATATGTCTGTATATACATATATCACAACAAAATATGTCTGTGTGTGTATGCACCTGGTATTTATCACCTTAGAGGAAACTGTGCACTTTTAGATTTAAAAAAAAAATTAATTCTGTATGTTTTATAAGCTTGTTTCCTCATGGGGACCTAACAAATGTCCCCACAAGGTCAAAATTACTGGTATTCCTATCTATGTGGGGACAATTGGTCCCCATAGAGGTAGGTTTGGGTGTAGGGTCAGTGTAGGGCAATAGCACATACAGTTTGTATAGTATAAAACCATTACGACAATGATTTATGTCCCCATAAAACATGTAAACCCAACATGCGTGTGTGTGTGTGTAAAAATATAATTTTATACATAAAAGGTTTCATTTTTGTTATACTGCTTCTTACACTTTTTTTTTTTTACTTCACAACCTTTTTTTTTTTTGGAGGCTCCCGATTATTATTAATGAAACGAATGTGACAGCTGAGAAACTCTGGAGCCCTTTACAGACTCCCAGTAGGCCAAGCACAGAGGACACCTAGCAAGGCTTCCTCTTAGCGTCATGCTTCATCTACATTTTCACCCTTTGTCTATAATTCAGCACAAACAAACAGTTCTGGCTGTTGCCAGGATGCGGAGTTCAGGTTTCTAGGGTATTTGATAGGGTTTAGGGGGGGTCAATGGTTGAGCCAAACACCCTGAGAAGAAGACTGCTTTTGTCACGGCCGCTCTGTTTGTTCCCATCTACGAGCGATTCCATGGTTTCTTTAACAAGAGGAAAGTAAGAAATGGGGTAAACTATGCTGGTCCTACATACAATTTATACTCAGCTGAAACACAATAATCAGTGCAGACACCTCTACACAAGCTTGCTCACATTACTTCTATCCTGGCCGGAGAATGACTGCACGGCACGCCGCTCTCTGTAACCCTGGAGCTGTTATCCTCGAGATTAGAACGCCACAGCGACCTCACTGACCCTGTCTTTAGAAGCAGAGCACGAGCGCTCACTGCGATTAGCTAACGCCCAGTTTTCTCTAAAAAAAAGCAGAATTATTGTACATTGAGGGTTCACTATTAATATGCAAACGACTTAACGTCTGCTCCCCCGGGAAATTTATATCGGAGTCGTTTACCCTGACTGTGTCCTTCACCAAATAACCACGGGTCAGTTCGACTTATTTTGCTTGAACGTTTTCAGATTCGGCGCAGTCACAGCTTGTACTGTTATTCTTTGTGAGAACGAGCCAAACTCCATATGAGACCGTTCAAACGAACAGAGTAAATCTTCAATACGTTCATCGACCGAAGAAGCTGTTTTGAAGTCTGGCTGATTTATTACGCTTTTAAAGGCTTGCGTCCTTACATTCCATCCCAGCATATCTGATAGTATGTCAATAGGTCTGGCGGGAAAAGTTTAATATTCTTAATTATATGCAATAAAACATGATGACGATTTTGCAGGACTGTAAAGTAGGCCTACTTACTACATTGATGGGGTTTTTGGAGAATAAAGTTACCATGTTTGTTACAAAGATCTCAAATTCTCAGATTATGCATATTTAGTAGAAGGGGAACGGATCTGTTCCACTATATAATGAATGTCATGAGTTTCATACAATAACCACTAGGTGACAGCCTTCACTTCATCAAGATAGCAGAAATAGCCTACATTATGACAATACAAATTGAAAAAAAACCCTGCAATTTAAATTGCTGGTGCTTCACTGTTATTACTTACTTAATTACTTAATAAATATGTCTTAATTAATGTTAAATAAAGACATTTGGGTAGGGGGGAGTTGGTGTATAGTTTGTGAACATCTATGAAGTTTGCCAAAGCACATAAATGCACACACACACACACACACCATTTGATATAGATGATTACAGGTTTTAGTACAATGATGTTGCCCTTTATATTCAGAAAACAGCACACCTCAAGGTCTAGCACGACTTTGCAGGCTTATTAAGATTGTGCACTGAAGAAAAGCGGTAATGTAAGACACATACTGTACAATGTGTGCGCCTATCTATAAAGGTTGCTGGAGATCTTATCATGGAAATAGAACTCCTTCTCTTGCAACGAGTTCCCCCCGACACCCAAACGAAAAATCAATTGGATTTGGCATGGAAAAGACATAACTGGCAAAATATCAAGCTCTACAGGTTCTTGGCAAACATTAAACCTCAAGGTGCAATCCAAAATCCTGAAGTGAAAACTGAAAACGTCTGGTAGTACTGAACGTACAGTACATCTGCAGGCATACAGCACAATAATAATTACATATGTAGAAGATGCTAAAATTAGGTAATAAGTCATTATAAGAATGTTTATGAGAGTTGACGATTACTATTCAGCTGCATCTGTGTTTGTTACTTTGAAGCAGAAACTCATTTCATGCTGTGTTTTCTTTAGCGCTCTGTCACACAGCATCTAAAATGAAGGGTTGTGTCTTTAAAAGCTGTCATGCTTCACAAATACCAGATGGAGTCCGGCACTAGCAGGACATGATGGGGAGGACACACCAATCCTTTCCAAAGAAAACAAACTGGGTGTGGAACGTGTACAGAAATGTCACAGTTCACATGATAAGGATCTTACAATTGCTTTTGATACTGTACGGAAAATGAAAAAATTCATATAAATACACAAATAAATCAAATCGTTTTTTGTTTGTTCGTTTTTTTGTTTGTACTAAAATAAAAGGAAATAAAATACAAATTCCAAAGGTCACCATTAAAACATACAGAACTGAAATGAAATGTCATGACGTTTTAAGAATTAACTACAATGCTAAAATAAAATAAACATTTTCTAGCTTTTCAGCAAAAATATCTAAAGATACTTATAATATCTTAATATCTAAGAATTTATTTCAGATCATGTTAAATTACATTCCCCCTTTGCCTCATAAGTCTCACTAAATATTCCAAAATGCATGCCTTAACATTTAGAAGAGAATAGCAAATGTAAAATTTAAAAAATATATATTTTTTAATTGAAAACAAGATAATTAAGACAAATATTACATTGTAATATTATGCAAACATTGCATATGGTTGTTTATAAATAATCTTACTAAATAAAATAATCTTATATAACCTTATTTTCTAATGTCGATTAGAAACATTTACTGGAAAACATGACATAGCAACGCTTTTTAAAAAGCACCATGTTATTAAAAACATATGTGGTTGTTTAAATAAATTTTAGTGGCAACATCTTGGCTATAAATGTAGTGTCTCAGTGTCCATTTGAATTATGTAGCATATAAAACTATCTGAGACTTAGTTCTTAGTTTGATGGCTGCCTTGGGACAGATGAGAATGAGCATAAATGTTTCAGACAAGAGTCATGCGGTGCATTGACGGGGCAGAGCAGCTCAGCTTTCTGTTCAACATGCAGCTCTACACCAGCCAGCATGCAGTTCATGTTCCGTCCTTGTCAATAATTACTCTTGATCTAGATATTATAGTAACTGTAGTGACCATGAGCAAAGAAACCTGACATTACAAGACAGTGGTTATTTCATGGTGACTGCACAATATGATGTGTCATGGAAATATAAGACTATATCTATGAGTCTGCTTTGGGCTTAAGCTGTTTGTATTGCAAACAAATGTATTGCATTTAGTAAATTTACACTGGTTGTTACCAACAATAGTAATAGGATTGTGGTTTGTGAGCTGAATGATTAACAACAGGTCCCAGATATACCTGTTTCACCAGCACAACAGAAAGGTAAAAATTAAGCACACTTAACCCTTTTGTGTCCAGATCCAAAGTTGTTTACTGTCTAACCTTGAACATAAAAGTCTTGTCACGTTGAGGTATGGGAGGTTCTGCAAGTTTAGGGCGTTGTTAAGTCAACACTTGAAGTAATTTTTATTTAAATGGGCTTTTTAAAATTGTGTTTTTGTATTCTTTACTTTGGTCTGTGGTATTTAACTGAACCTGATGAGATGTTAAATCTTCATGACTGCTATATGATGATGTCAGAAATATTACACAAAGAGAGGAAGTGACTTGTGGCCTATATGGTAACCAGTACTCAGAATTTGTGTTCTGTATTTCACAGCAGTGACAGAAAAACACACACACACACACACACACACACACACTCAAACCCGCGGGTTATAAGTCTGACTCGCTATCCATTAGGAATGACAAATCCTTATATTTAAACAACAACAGTCAATCAATCAATCAATCATAAAACATATTTTTTCAGTTTTAGCTGAATTTTTTTTCTTAATCCACTCTTGATTTCTTTAAACCCAGGCTTTTCAAGCATGGGCCTGTTTGAGTTCCTGAAGGCCCCCCTGTCTGTGGAGAAGATAAAACATACAGAACTGAAATAATATAGAAATGTTAGTAATGGACACTTTCCACATTTACGGTTATCTCAGCAGCATTAACATAAAAGTACACAATAACAAATAAATAAAAACCAGTTGATTCTCAATAAAACAAAACAAAATAATTGCATACAAATTTTAGTTTATATTTAAGATTTTGTAAAAATGGTTATTCTCAAAAAAATATAATAAGTTAGCATAATCGGACACACAAAAACAAACAAATAAGTAAATAATGGGTTATTCTAATAAATAAATAAATAAATAAATAATAACATCTCATGACTGAATGTTTGTTCCCCAAAAATTAGCCTACACGAATGGACAAACAAATAGATTTATTGAAAAAACTACTATTGAAAGATTTATAAAAACAAACAAACAAACAACCGAGCCAATAAATATTAGCATAATTTTTTATAGCATAAATAAAATTTTAAAAAAGCTTGATACTTACATGCACATTTATACTAGGAAAATAATTCAAAACAATTGAAATCACAGATTGAGTATTAAATGACACAGAGTGTGTCTTGAGTAATGCACGCGCATTGAACTCCCTGACTTCCCATAATGCTTCAGTCACGTGGCCCACTTTATGAAGCCAGACTGTCAAATCTGAAACTTCCTGGGCAGTACATGCAAGACCGTGACGTTTACTTCAGCCATGTAACTTGTCAAAGGATCGCGCGTTTGTAAGGAGTCAAGCTACTTAAAGCGATTAGCGTGTGCAGTGGTGTGTGTGTGTGTGTGTGTGGAGTAAAGCGGGTTTGTTGTTTGAGGAGGATGTGTGTGTGCTGACAGCGGCACGAGCGGCAAACCAGCAGCTCCTTATATCTGTGGAAGAGCACGGCATGAAGAGATCAGGTAAGATCATCAGGTATTTATTTACACCAGTGTCGCGCGCGTGTGTGGGGGGAGGTTGATATACAGTTGTTTTCAATGTCAACGAGCCGTCAGTCACAACACTGATGCATACGTTGATTGTTGTTTTGATAGCACGTAATCCATTCACTCTCATGTTTTTACTCAGAAAGTCATTTCTCAGGTGTATTTTGTCTTTGCATTTTGTATTATACGTGTTCATATGTTATGTACAGTCCATATGTTATGAGTCAACTTATATTAATAGTTTGATGATGTCATGTGCTTCAACCGCATCTTTATGAAAAGATCTGCTGTAGATCTCAGATTACTAGTCTTCTTGAAAAAAACGTACTGTGGTGGTATCATGGTATAGTGATAGTAATACCTTAGTGCTTGTGTAGAAATCTTCTAAATAATGGCATCGCACTATCGGGGTTCATGTATCATGGTACCTCCATGTTTATGTATATGCACGTGTCTGGTCTGATTATATGAGTGATGTTGAGACATTCAAAATCCAGTAACATGCTTGGCACAGCTGCTTATTATTTTGGAATTTTCCACTATTAATCTTCTGCTTCTTTCATTTCCTCACAATTTTTTTTTTCTGGCGTAAACCAGCTAAACCAGTTGAATACTAGTCCAGCCGGGAGCTTAAATGACCAAGAGTGTTTAAAGATGGTGTTTTATGCATGGTTGTAAAAAAATACTACATAATATATTGTATATGTTGTTTATTTATTTATTAATTAAAAATATATCCATATTTGCAGTGTTTTTTGGGTTAGATAAACCAGTGCTGCCAAACGATTAATCGCATCCAAAAATAAAAGTTTTTGTTTACATATGTGTGTATATTGTGCATATTTATTATGTATATATATATAAATGCACACACATACAACATATATTTGGAAAATGTATCCATGCATTCCCATTCATATATTTATATTCATATAATTAATATTATGTGTACATATTTTAAACGTATATATACATAATATAACATAACATATGTTTCTTAAATATAGACATGGTTGTGTGTATACAAATATACAGCGCACACACACATATTATGTAAACAAAAGCTTTTATTTTGAAAGCTCCTTATCATTTGACAGCACAAAGATAAATATTTTTATTTACTATTCTTCATAAGTTTAATGGATTTTGAAATTGTATTATATAGTATATTTTTTATAAAGTATAATCAGTAAGTTATGGTTAGGACAAATGGGTTTAAGGGCAATTTGATGTTAAATTTTGAAAAAGAGAAAATGGAAAGAAATGCAACGTTTGTGAGCTATAGTGATAGTCACAAATTCATTTAAAAGTGGACGTGGCATGTAAAGTTCTAGGGTATGCTTTGAGACAAAAAAATCAGACAAACAAAAGACAACAGGCTACGAATGTGGAGCACTTGTCAGACAAGTAAATCTGGATGTTGCAGACATTCTGGGTTGGTAGTAACACACCTACATTAAATCATCAAGCCCTGTTGGAAATGTTCATTGTGAGCAATTATTGCTTTCAGCAGGAACTGTAACACAGCTGTAGACTAGTACACAGATGTTCTGACTGCTGATCCACATGTTGCAGTAACATCCATCTTACTGTAAACAGCACAATGACTAAACTCTTCCTGGATGACTATACACACAGTTCTGGTTGTCTAATTTTCTCCTGCTTATTAATACAGCACAAAATGACTGTTCTGTTATAATTTACTCGTCCTTGTGACGTTTAAAACACAAGACCTTCTCTTCCACACAATGAACCTTTTTTGAAGTATGAGATGTAAACCATTATTCCCTGGCTCTTGACAGCTGTGATCACCACTCACTTTCATTGTATGACTTTCTCCGATTGTGTAAGATGGTAAAACGAGTTTCGAAAGACATAACACTGTTGTTTTTAAAGGGGTCATACAAACCCAGTTTTCCACAAGCTAATATAATTATTTAGGGTCTTAATGGAACGTTTGTAATATAGTTTGTTTTAAAGTTTCTCAAAGATAGTTTTAAAAACGCAAATTTTCCCCTGTCATAAACAGCTCTTTTTATAATCACTCTGTTCTGTGTACTTCCCCTTTAAATCTTCATGAGCCCTGCTGACTCCGCCCCTCTTTTCTGCATGCTCTCAGAGGATCTATATTTTGCCGTATTCATAGTGAAATTTGCTAATTCGCACATTATTAGGAAAGGCTATTTGCAAATATTCATTAAAAGACATTATACTCACTGCTTCTGTAGGTGAGGCTGGATCATGAATGATTCTCGCGAACATAAACACA